>CAUYUJ010015949.1:250000-267500 GCA_963575745.1 Prorocentrum cordatum
GAGGGGAGGGAGAAGATGGAACGAAGGGTGCAGGGTGCAGGCTACCAAGAGTACGCCAGCTGGACTGACATACCTCAGCACAAACAAGGACAGGGAAAAACGGCCACACCAGGAAACGCGAGGGGCCCCAGGACCACACACGCCAGGGACCTGGGGGCCCAGACCAAAAACAGCCTACGGCGGGGGCTCGGGGTCCCCTCCTCGCTGACGTGGCTCGAGCCCACGGCTGATCCTGTCGATCGCCCTGAGCTGGTTCCTCCGAGTGCTGAGGTTGTCAGAGAGGCCTACACACTCACGCTTCAGCTTCCTGAGACTATTAACCTGCAACACTGAACAATGCCCTGCACAACGACGGCAGCAATACATTGAATTAACACGGAACACATCGTGCCCTAGAGCCCCACACTCCAGGATGAGGGGGTCCACATCCTCCCTAGAGGCCCCGTCGAGCACAGGTGGCTGGGAGGGGCCTCCTTCGGCCTCCTCGGGGGCTCCTTGGGGCTCTAAGGCGGCAGCGGCATCGAGGGCAGCGGCCACGCGCGCATCACTCACTGGCATCTCCCACACGTCGAGGGACGTCCTGAAGAACTCATTTGTGAGGGCCTGGGTGATCTTGCTGGGCACACACTTCCGACCCCCACCCACACGCAGATTGTCGAAGGATGCAGGCGTGCGGGCTGAGGCCCCGCACCTTCTACACTTGAAAACGCCCGTCTTGACGTTCTTGTACAATACATGATCATCCGCTTTTTGAAAGAGCACAGGCGCACGAATCTCAACTGGACGGGGCCCTGGAAACACATCTCGTCCGTACTTCTGAGACTCCACCACCCTCTGGATTCCCCAGGACACATACTGAAGAACCAGTCGGTGCTCTTTCAGGGCGGACGCCACGCTCTCAGTCGTCACCTTTGCGACAGCATGTTGAGCAGCGCCAACTCTTGCGAAAAAGTCCGCCCAGGCATTGCCGAGCCAATCTTGAATTTCCGTAGTACCAGCCCCGCTCGACACCACAGCTTCGATGTCTCGATGCGCAGGGGTCCACTGGAATGCTGGAGGCGGCAGCTTCTTGTCCCGCCTCTCAGCTGCAATAAAAATATCTCGCCACACACGTGCATGCTGCTTTCGGCCGTGCTGAAGTTCGTCCATCCAAGCATTCCCCTCCTCCACCAAAGAGAGTAAATCGCTCACGAAAACCTCGTGGTTTGGATGAACAACCAGCCCCATACGTATAGCATATCTTTCAGCACGACCGACTGTCTGGATTAGATACGGCAATGGGCCGAAAATCGCCCGCTTCGGCAAGAAAGTGTCGGGGTCCAACTGGCATAGGCCCCAGCCACACCTCCTGGTTTCTGGCACATTCGACCCGAACCCCGAACCGTCCGTGTACGACTTTGGCCCCCATTGCCCTTCGGTATCGCCCCAGTACAAAACTTCAGAACTCACAGAATCTCTCGGAGGTAGCCCGACAGGAAGCTCAGGGATCCCATAGACAGGGTATGTGTAGTCCCATTCGGGACGACCTGCCCCGACTCCAGAATTCACCAGGCGATCTCGCACTTCGACGAGCTGTTCAGGCAGGGCAGCAAATTCATCATCGGGGTCGCCCTCCAAGAGAGCAGGGCAGTCGTACAGAATGTGTCCCCAGCATTCGTTGATCTGGCGACCACAAGCTGCGCAGGGACGGAATCGGCCTCCAGCCTTCAAATCCAGCCTGGCAGGTATAGGGATACCGTCGGCCCAGTGTGCCTGAATCGCTCCAAGACGCTTCACGCATCGAATCCCTTTTATCGCATACCTGAGGGCCCTGTGCCAGACTGGAATAGCTACTCCGTCACCCACAGTATAAAGATGCCGCAAGAGGCGGCCGCGTTGCCACCTCTGCACTCCCTCGGTCAAGAAGTGCTTGAAATCTGCTGGGCTCAGCGTCCTGAGGTCGTAGACTCGGCCTAGGTCGTCCCTAACAACGTGGCTGGCGACAAGGTCCCAAGAGATCCTTCGAAGCGACAGCCATGTGGCCGCCATGGGGCCCCTGGCCTGGGCCCACGAAGCCTTCTGCGAGCCCCCGAACTTCTCGTTGAGCTTCTCCCAGGCCCTGTGGAGCCTGCTCGGTTGAACCCTGGAGTCCCAGATCCATTCCGAAAACTTAATCACAACCTGCAACGTCGCATGGTATATGGGGTCATACTGGTCGTTCTTGTGCGAGATCAAGTACGCCGTGAGCCCCGTGGAGGATCTGCCAGGAGCCCCATTGAGGACCGCCGCGAACAGCCTGAGCTCCTTCAAAGCCGAGTCGCTCACCCCTGCCACAGTGGCGCCGTGGCCAACTGACGGCAGGGCCCCAGTCCTCCACAACGATGTCACTCGCCTGCCTGTCGCCCTTCGCAGCATGGTGAAACGCTGGCGGCGATCTCTAAAACTGGTCAGGCGACGCTTCTCGATCCTACGCAAAACTCGAGGTCCTGACAACTCGTGGCCTAAGTTCCTCATGTGGGCCTTGAACGGGATCTTCATGGAGCCCATGTACTTACTGACGGTCTTCCAGAGACGTTTTTTCCCAGGGATCCCGCCTGACTTCGCAGCATTTAAAACCATACCCAGCCCCTTGGAATCGTGGACGAAGCCCTTGGCCGCAATGGCCAGATACTTGAGGTCCTCAGGGGCCTTCGAGATGGACTGGAGCCCGACATCATCCATGAGGGTGCGGGGCGTGACCGTGACCGAGACCTGGTTTGCTCTACTGACAGCCCTGTACGTGAGCAGGTAGAGGAGGAAAGTAGCATGCGTGCAACCCGCCAAAATTCCTTGGTAAGATACCTGCCCAACCGATACGCTACCAAACGCGCGAATCCTTCGCGGCTGCTGGTAACTGCACACGAGCATCCACAGCAATCGCATAGAGAACCCCAAGGCTCTCCCTTCTCGCAACAAAGCGTGCGGGTCTACCATCTCGTAGCACTTGGACATATCCAAAAGAATCGTGCATGTGTTCTCCCCTAGCAACTCGGCAATCTCCTGCTGCAAATTGTGGTCGAATGCCGAATCGCTCGAAGTCTGCCCCGATTTCGTGCCCCACATCTCATGGCAGGCATATCGATCTTGCCATTCCCTCGAAATCGGTCGCCTGAGTTTCCCCCATACACGTATCAGTGTGTTACTCAGAACAATTAATCGGTGATCGCCATCGGGTTTCGGCAGTCGCACGAGTTCGCTGTATATTCGATCTGCTGGCCAGCACAACCACCGTTCACATAACATGAAAAGGTTGCCAATAGCTTGGAGCGCGCCGTCGGACAGGACGTCCAGACTCCTCGGCGCCAACCTCGTAGGGCCAGCAGCTGTCTTGGTCGAAAAGGACCTCACCACATTCCTTACATCAGTAAAAGAGATATGGGGAAGAGCGTCCCACTCACTGGAATCCGAGGGAAGATCAGGCGCTTGAAGCCGATGATGCGTCCATACCTTGGACCACTGCCGCAAAGTCTGGTCAGCAAGCTGGTATGGCTGCGACTCCTGACAATATTGGAGTACTTCAGCTTGTGCTCGGACTTTGGACATCGCATGGGCCCGACTGGCCCCTTCCAAGAAAGACTCACGAGCCCATTCTCTCCAAATCTTTTCCGTTCTAGAACGCTCCTGGCCTAAAACCTTGTCGGCCTGGGCGGAAATGGCATCAGTGATACTCTCAAAGTTTGGATCGACAATCATCACCAACCCTTTTTGCAGAAATTCACTGAACTCCTCACCCAAATCCTTGAGCACCCACTGCTCAGCAGAAATCTTGTCACAATATCTCCCAGCCTCGTCGAACGCCTGCAGCACCTTGAAGTACTGCATCTCGGTTAACGTGCACACCGCACTGCATATTCGGAGCCGCTCACAGAAACGGTGCAGCTTATCCTTCTCCGACCGCAAGTGGGCCACCCAACGCTTTGCCGTGGCCCACGCAGCTACCCTGGAGTCTCGATATTCTCGCTTTCGAGGTGGAGTCCATGTCGTTTGTTCCCATTTGAATCTCGGGGGTCCAGCTCGTCCAACGAATTCCTGGGCCTTACCATCGACTTTGTCAAATCTCCCAGCGATCTCGAAATCAACGCCATCAAGTACTGCATCCCACACACGCGGTAAGTCACTGGGCGCCTTCACCGACTCAAACATGCCTTTGATCCCGTCCCAGTTGTAAGGGTACCTCGCACATCCTACTGGTGGGATCGGGGGAAACTTCCTCGGTTCATCAGCAACTCGACACCACATGGGCCTGTCCGACCCATGGACCACCAGCTGCACGGGAAAATGTGGAGGTGGAATGGTGGCTTGGGCATTCATCACCACCGCCTGCCTGTCGAGTCTTGGAACCAAGTTGCTGGCGGCCAGAAAATAATCAATCTTGGACGAACCAGCGTCGGTAATGCACGTGGCCTCCGACGGAACAAACGCCAAGCCTGCAAGCTTCTCGACCCAACCTTTGACATTGACGGCATAGAAGTCGCAATTCCAATCTCCGCCTATCACCCAGTCCAGTCCCAGAGCCTGCCACTGAGCAATCCTCTGCACAACTGCCCAAAGTATAGCAAGATTTTCTCCAGTCATGCCAATCGCCGTCACAAAGTAAACGCTAGCAAAGACAATGCCACCTGGGACCCCACATTGCACGTGGGCGCATACCGCTCTTCCAGGATATATCACATGGCTGCCGTCAGGGGGGGCGGTGATGGTGATGTTGGTGCGAGCAAAGACCACCACCCCACTCGAGTTGGACATGGCCGACTCGCCCGTCTCTAACGCTGCTGACCACAGCCCGTGCCAGCCTGCATCCCTCGCCCTATTCTGAAATTCTCCTAAACGGGCCTCCACGACTCTGGTCTCCTGCGCCAAGAGAACCGAGCCCTGGTACTCCGAGAGATACTCAAACAGCGGCCCATGCGAGCCAGCATTGACTGTCGTGATGCAGCAACGTTTAGCCGACCTCGTACCAGTGAGAGGTGGACCATCAGCCGCATCGTTTGGGGCAATGACCGCGGGCTGCCCCCAACCGCCTGAACCAGCTGACCTTGACGCCGAACTGCCAGCACTTGGCCCACCACCAGGGGCAGAGAAATGCCGCGTCGCCGAACCCGCCGCTGACCTGGAACAGGAGGCCGACGCCGAAGCCCAAGCCCCTGGCCCGCTACCAGGGGCAGACAAGAGACTGGTGGTAGCCGTAGTTCCCCGCATACTAGCCTTCCCTGGGGGAGGGCTTCCACTGGCCTCATTCACGCAATCACCTGCGCCAGTCAGCCCGACAACAGGTCCAGCGCTTCCGAGAACACAGCGGCCGCCCTCCATAAGCGAAGGGACGAAGGTAGATTCCAGAAAAGCACCAGATGCAGAGAAATGCCGAGTCGCCGAACTCGCCGCTGTCCTGGTACATGAAGCCGACGCCGAAGCCCCAGAACCTGGCCCACTACCAGGGGCAGACAAGAGACTGGTGGAAGCCGTAGTACTCCGAATAAAGCCTTCCCTGAGGGAGGGCTTCCACTGGCCTCATTCACGCAATCACCTGCGCCAGTCGGCCCGACAACAGGTCCAGCGCTTCCGAGAGCACAGCGGTCGCCCTCCATTAGCGAAGGGACGATGGCAGGACCCAGAACTGCTCCCAATGCAGAGAACTGCCGAGTCGCCGAACTCAACGCTGTCCCTGAACAGGAGGCCGACGCCGAAGCCCCAGCACCTGGCCCACTACCAGGGGCAGACAAAAGACTGGTGGAAGCCCTTGTACTCCACATACCAGCATTCACATAAGCCAATGGGACAGAAGCAGGTCCCAACCCTGCAAAATTAGAACCATCATCTGAAATAGCACATCGACTCAATGAGAAAGGGCTCCCGCTGGCCTCCTCCACGCAATCACCAGTGCCAGTCATCCCAACAACAGGTCCAGCGCTTCCGAGTACACAGCGGTCGCCACTCGAGCCCAATATTCCTTCCATTCGCGGGGAAGGTCCTGCACTTTCCGAAACAACCATCATTCCACTAACACTTCCAACCATCACACTGAGCACATTGAACACAAGCGAGAACCTACTCGGCCGACGGCTTTTGCCGCTTGCACATGGAGAGGTAGCTCGTCTGCATCTTCCTGATCTTGCCACGCAGCACCTCAGCGTCATCCGAGGGTTGCGCAGGTATCCCTGCTGCATCCAGAGTAGCCCGCAGATCATCCACGTCCATGGACTCAACATGTGGCGCAGGGTCCTCCTCGGGGTCCTCCTCGGGCTCCTCGGGCGTCTGCGGTTGCTGCTGTGGCTCTGGGGTGGGTGGCTGCGCTGCAGGGAGTTCGGCGAGCTTCTTGATCGTGGCCGCCATCGCCTGCAGCTCTTCCAAGAGGTCTGGAGGAACCCCCAGCCCAGAAGCGACCACCCCCAGCTGCTCGACCGACACAGAGAGCGTGGGGAGCATTTGCCGCAACGAAGGAGGCCCTTCCCCACTGCCGTCGGGTGGCTGAGCCTTGGACATGGTTGCCCTCGTCTCACATTCAAGCCGCAGGACCTCCTCCTTGGCCTCAACCAAACGCGTGTCGAGGCTCTCCAAGACCTTCTGGAGCTCGCTGATCTTGCTCTGCTGCTCATCGCGGGCCTTCTGCAGCTGCGTTTCCTTATGCCGAGCACTTTGAAGCCGGTTTGCCAAACTGCGAGCCTGCTCCTCAACAGGTCTGTCAGCAAACAAGGCCGTCTCGAGGGCAGACTTCTCTTCTCGGTACCGTCTGAGCAGCTCCTCGTCCTGGGAAAAGCCTCCACTCGCCACTTGCTTGATGAGACCTTCCAGGTACTTGATCCTGCTGCGCTTGTCACACTGCTTAGCATCAGCAGCCCAAGGAGGAGGGTTCCCAGTACCTGAATCAGGAGAAGAACGCCTTGCTGCTTGAAGCTGTCTGACTTGCTCTTGAAGCTCCGCACACTTGGCCTCGAGCGTGGCAGACCGAGTAGAAGTGCTTGGAGACTCCGACTGCTTGAGATTCTCTTTGAAGCACACGGACTTGTGCAGGCTGCACTGGCGACAGTACATGACCCCTGCTTTGTTGAACCAGGGCTTCTTCGTGACAGCGTGGACGCAGAAACGACAGACCCAGTTCTCACTCTCATTCTGCCGCCGCTTCGCCGCCTTCGAAGACATGGGATGGCTCGGGAGCTCCGAGCCCCGTGGAGAAGCAGTTGCTGGGGCGAACCAGCACTGCAAAGAAACTGATCGGGCGCAAGCGCCCTCGCACTGCCGCGGTGTCAGCGGTGTCCGTTTCTGCCTATGCGGGCTCAGCCCGCCAAGACAAAGCCCTTGAGCCAAAATGGCTACGGAGAGAAGATGGAACGAAGGGTGTGGAGGGAGGGGAGGGAGCGGAGGGAGGTGGGGAGGGGGATTGCAGTGGAATGGAGTGCAATCGATTGCAAGCGATTCGATTGAGATTTTCGATCGTCGATCGTTGATCGTCGATCGTCCATCCTCGATCGTGGATTGTTCATTTTGGATCGTCGGCGAAAGGGAGGGCGGAGGCTCCGGGGGCTGGGCGGCCAAAGGGGGCAAGGGGGGGGGGCAAGCTTCCAAGCCCCCCCCCCCTTTGGCACAAAGGGGGGGAGGGGGGTGGGAGCTTCCAGCAGGGCGGCTCCAAGGGAGGGGGGCGGTAGCTTAAGCACCCCCCCGGGGGTAGGGGGGGGTAGCTTCCGGGGCGGCCAAAGGGGGGTGGGGGGTGGGTAGCTTCCAAGCCCCCCTCCCCCTTTGCACGAAAGGGGGGGAGGGGGGGAGGTAGCTTCCAGCAGGGCGGCGCCAAGGGAGGGGGGGTGGCTTAAGCACCCCCCCCCCCTTTGGAAAGGAGGGGAGGGGGGGGGTAGCTTCCGGGGAGGGCCCAATGGGGGAGGGGGGGGTAGCTGTAAGCTCCCCCCCCCTTGCAAAAAAAGGGGGGGAGGGGGGGTGCTTCCAACAAGGGCGGCTCAAGGGAGGGGGGGGGTAGCTTAAGCCTAGCCCCCCCTCCACTTTGCTCGGGCCCTGCGGGCGCGCTCTCTCGTATGTATGTATGTATGTATGTATGCATGTATGTATGCATGCATGTATGTATGTATGTATGTATGTATGTATGTATGTATGTATGCATGTATGCATGCATGCATGTCTGTATGTCTGTATGTCTGTATGTCTGTATGTATGTATGTCTGTATGTCTGTATGCATGTATGATCGTATGTTCGTATGTATGTATGTATGTATGTATGTATGTATTTATGTATGTATGTATGTGTGAGTATGTATGTATGTATGTATGTATGTATGTAATGTATGTATGTATGTACGTACGTACGTACGTATGTATGTATGTGTGTATGTATGTATGTAATTACATAGATACATATATATGTATACCTCTATCGTTTCTTTTGTACTGTTGGCAGGTTCCGGCCTCGGGTGGGCCCTCGAAAAAAAACGACTCGGCATGAGAGGCTGGTCCTGGAGAGCGGGCCGAGACCTCTGGGGGTCGCCGTTGTGAACGATATCGGGGCGCCGGGAGTGTCCAGGGGTACGCTTCAGTCGGGCCTGTCCCTCTACAGGAGGAGGAGTATTCAACAATAGAAAACATTGTCTTGGGACTATCTTTGTCACTATTTTAGAGCATGTTTGGGGGCATGTTTCGGGTATCCCTTATTTCTTCGCGCCAAATTCCCCTATAGGGGGACAGGCCCGACTTAAGGGTTTGCCCTCCTGGCCAGGCCCAGGAGGGCACACGGCCCGGTCCCGGGCCCAGGGTGGGCCTGGCCAGCATCGGCGCAGGGGCCCAGCCCCGACGCCAGGACTGCTTCACCACGTGGCCCCCCACAGGTCTCGACCCACTCCCCAGGGCAGGCTCGGACGATTCGGGTCGGGCGAAAGGGGGGGATAGCAAAGGGGGGGGTTGAGAATCAGCTCACGTAGCTGATTTTCCCTGCGCCTCCCGGCGCCAGAGGCGGCTATGTATCCGGTGAGGCCGAAACCAGCTGCATGCAGCAAATTTCGTACCCCCCCCTTTCCCAATCCCCCCCTTTCGTCCGGCCCGAACGACGACGGCGACGGCGATGGCGACGAGGGCGACGAGGATGACGACTCTGCTCCCGCTTGAGGCGGTGGACCGGGCCGTCGAGAACGCGGAGCGGGCGGGCAGGACGGGCCGCCGAGGAGGCGGGGGCGGCGGCTCAGGCGACGGCGGCGCGCAGGAGGCTCCCGGGCTCGTCGAGCAAGCGGTTGGCCCGATCGGAGTCGGTGCTCGCAGGTCTCGGGGGCCCCCAAACGGGGTGGTGACCACACCGCGCGGTGAGTCCGTGGGGATTCGGGGTCACCACACGGTTTTGGGACTCGAGGCCCTCTCCGAGGACGTCTCGGGCGACAGGGGACTCCAGGGTCCCAAGACCGTGCGGTGAGGTCTTGGGGGATTTCGATGTCACCGCACGGTCTGTCACCGTACCGTTTCGGGACTCCACAGGGTCGGGACGATCGAAGTGGGTACGGAAAGAATGGGTACGATGCCCAACAGCAGTTCCTGTTCCATCTGTCCGCGGGCTCGTTCCGCGCCGCCGCGGGCGTCGTTCCCTGCAGACAGCAAGCCGCCTGTCCAACGGAGACCGCTGTCCGTTTTGGGCAACATTTGTCGTTGGGCATTGTGCCCATTCTTGTCCGTACACATTTCGGGCGTCCGAAGCAGGCTATCTGTCTCCCCCAATCCCCGAGAGCCTGGGATTATTATACACCCCCAGGGGGCTCTTAGAGCGCACTCCCATCGAGGATGACGTCCCCCCCCATCGTCTATCCCAGGGTTAGGGCCCCGAAGTTCAGGTCCATCCGAAAACCTCCCAAAGCCTGGGATCGGGTTCGACATACCCCTAGAAGGGGGACGAAGACTCAGAGGGGGAGAATGTACCACTACTGCTTCCCTTGGGGTAGGGGATCGGCTACAGAACTCACTCATTCACCCCAAAATGTTTCTTGTCGTCGACTATGTGTGCCCAGGTCAGCGCAAGTTCTGCTGCCTAGTCGTCGTAGGCTCGTCGGATGTTCAGCTCTGGGGTAAATCACCTCCGCAGTCGATCCCATGCCCGAAGAATGGGGACGCGGGCTCGGACTCCGAGAGCTGCTCCCGGAGCCCTCCCTCTGCCTCTGCTCCCAGGGAGCCCGCCTGGGGCCACGGGGCCGCCCGCAGAACGGCTCGGGATGTAGGGCTAGTACTGAGTCGGGCCTGTCCCTCTACAGGAGGAGAATACAAAATAGTCAAACCATAGTCGGGGGACTATTTTTGTTGACAATGCTTGAACATGTTTGGGGTCTTTTTTGTGTATTTTTGATTCTTTGCCCAAAACCCCCCCGTAGGGGGACGTGCCCGACTGAAGGCTGGTACCAGGCCCCCCCTGGTGCCAGCTCTTCATCATGAGCCGGTTCTGTCCCCTGAGGGAAGAAGGCCCCCTGGGAGTCCAGACCCCCGCGCTCCTCGGCGTCCTCCCCAGTCATCCGACGGGCTGCTTCTTGCTGGTTCAGTGCGCGGCCCCAGCGGTCCCGACCTTCCTGGCCCAGAGGCCGTTTCTCGTGCCGCTTTCCTTTTCGATTGCCCAGGGGCTCAATCTCCCAGACCCCTGACGTCATGCTGTTTTCGAAGCGTCGACCCCAGGGGTCTCCACCCACTGCCCCAGTCTCGCTTTTCAGCACGAGTCGTTTTGGGACGGTCCCGGGTGCCCGGCGAGGGCCCCCAGAGGGCGAAAATAGCGAAACACCTTCGCCGTGGCTTTTCCATGGCGCGAGGGGGTGTGGGAGCGGGCCCCAGAGGCCGATATTGTGATGGAGAAAAGGCCCAGGTTGAACACATCGCGTCGTCGGGAGAAATCTGGACTCTTCTCGTGGCCTCACCAGGATCGACTACACGTGAGAGTGACCCGTCGCCGCAGTGACCTTGGGCGCGGGCCCACTGGGGTCCCCCGATCGCCGACCGCGCTGCTGTCGTAGCGTCTTGCATGTTTGACCCCCCCCCCCCCGCGGCGCCTAAAAAAAAGCCGCGCACCACATGTCAGTCTTGCCCAGGGTCAACCTTGCGTGTAGCCTTAGGTCGGGCGTGTCCCTCTACACAAGGAAGATTCACAAGTAGTCAAACATACTCCGGGAACGAGGTGTCTGCTATGTTTGAATATTGCTGATTGTTTTTTTTGGTGGAGTGTGTTTTCGTTTTCCTCCAAAAATCCGCCTGTAGGAGGACACGCCCGACCTGCGTGCAGCCGACAGGAGGGCGGCGCCGCCGCCCGGGACAGGGAGGCCGCCGCGCGGCAGCGGCAGGCCCTCGACATCATGGAGGAGCTGCTCACCGCCGAGGCACGGATCCGATCGATCCGCGCTGGCGTCGATGCCGGGCGTCGGTTCGGCATCGCTTCTCCGATCCCCAACCCCATCCCCCATCCCCACTCCCTTCGAGACCCCCACCAAATTGCCGCCCCAGTTGGGGATACACGCCTCGAAGCCCGAAGGGAGCGACCTGATCCCTTGGTCCAGGGGGGCAAATCGGCCAGCGGGGCCCAGGCCACGCCGCTGGGGATGGGGATCGGTTCAACGATACTCATCGGTGGCGCGCAGACGGGGGCTGGTCGGGTGTTGCTAGAAGTGTCCCTGGCCCAAGGTGCCCCCGCGATTTCCAGGGAGGCCTCGACGGCCTCGAGAGCACCCCTCACGAGGCCCAGGGGGCCCCAGGGGCTCCAAAATGGAGCGAGAAGCTGGGGGCACCTTGGGCCAGGGGTACCTCCAGCAAGCCCCGAGGTGGGGGGATCGGGACGATCGAAATGGGTACGGAAAGAATGGGCTACAGAAACCGACAGAAATTCCCTGTTCATCCTGAACAGGGCTCGCTGTCGGCGTCCAGTTGAGACAGAAGGCCGCCTGCCCAACAGCGACCGCTGCTAGTTTTAGATAACATGTGCTGTTGGGCATCGTACCCATTTTGTCCGCACCCATTCTGGGCGACCAACGTTGGAGGGGCGCGGGCTTCTTAGAAGCATCCTTGCAGCAGAAGGCGCGGGCGGCGGCCGGCGCCTCCTGAGAGGCAGCCTCCTGAGAAGCCTTCCCCCCCTCCCTCCCCCTGGCCCCCTGGTGCGCGGCGCCAACCGATCCCGACGCTCCGCCGATCCGGCGCGGCCCGATGCTCGCGTGGCGCTGCCGTGCGTGCGCCCCGAGGCGCCGCCGAGCCGTTTCGAGCTCGACCCGGGGGCCCCCCCGGGGCGCTCCTGCACGGGCCTCGTCTCGGAGGGGTCGAGGAGTGCTTGGTATCGCTCGGACGTGTGCATTTTTCTTTCGGCGAGGACCATCGAGGAGCATCCTTGATCATTTGGCGAAAAAGCCACGCACGAAACCGACAAAAGCACAGGGAATGGACGTCCGAGCGATGGCCAGTGGAGGGGTCGAGGAGTGGGCGCCTCCCCCGCGGCGGAGGGCGCCGCCCTCTGGGAGGCGGCAGAGGTCGGCGGCAGCAGGCGGAAGTAGAACGAGAGCGCGTTCGTCCTCCTCCTCCTCCTCCTCCTCCTCCTCCTCCTCCTCCCTCCTCCTCGCTTCTCCTCCTCCGCTCCTCCTCCTCGCATCCTCCTCCTCCTCCTCCTCCTCCTCCTCCTCCTTCTCGCTCCTCCTCCTCGCTCCTCTCCTCGCTCCTCCTCCTCCTCGCTCCTCCTCCTCCTCCTCTCCTCCTCCTCCCTCCTCCCTCCTCCCTCCTCCTCTCCTCCTCCCTCCTCCCCTCCTCCCTCCTCCTCCTCCTCCCCTCCTCCCCTCCTCCTTCCTCCTCCTCCTCCTCCTCCTCCTCCTCCTCCTCCTCCTCCTCCTCCTCCTCCCCCCCACTCAGTCGGAGGGGAGGAGGGGGAGAAGGAGGAGAAGGAGGAGGAGGAGGAGGAGCTGCTTCTGAGAAGGCGCGGGCCTTGTCTGTGGATGCGAAGCCCGCGCCTCCTAAGAAGCAGCCTCGTTCTGAAAGGCCTTCCTCCCCTCTGCCATACCTCCTTGTGCGCGCCGCTCAGACGGTCAGGGGCAACGGGGGGATGGGCTCAGGGAGGGGATGCATCGACCCCGAATCAACCATTGATCGCCGACGGGGCCCCGATGGCCCAAGCACGCCCAGGATCGACCAGGAACGCTCCTCCCCCAACCCCCCTCGGCGCGCCGCCAGATGTAGCCCGATCCGATGCTCGAAGAAGAAACAATTCTAAAACATCAACTTTTGGCGCTCCACGCGGATCTCTTGGATCCGAGCTGTGCCCCCTGGCGGCGCCTCCGGCGCGGCCCCTGGTGCGCTCCGCGCGCCAGGGAGGGGGGGCCCAGCGCAGATCCAAGAAATCCGCGCGGAGCGCCAAATCTTACGTTTAAAAGAGCGTGTTTTCTTTTTCTGGCGGTGCAATCTCTCCCGAGCCGATGCGGTCCGATCTCTTCCTAGCCGATGCGGCCGAGGCGCATTCCGATGCGGTCCGATCCCTCCCGAGCCGATGCCGACGATAGCCCTGCCGAGGCCACGACCAACCGCTGACGCGGGCGAGCTGCCGCGCGGGCCCCCTCGCCGTGGGCCTGGGGCGGCGGCGACGCCGCAAGGGGGCCGGCGCCCGACGAGGAAGAGGTCCACGGCGCCCCTCTTCTTCGCTCCTCCTCTTCCTCCTCCTCCTCCTCCTCCTCCTCGTCCTCCTCCTCCTCCTCCTCCTCCTCCTCCTCCTCCTCCTCATCCTCCTCCTCCCCTCCTCCTCCCCCTCCCCTCCCTCCTCCTCACTCCTCCTCTCCCGCGCTCCTCCTCCTCCTCCTCTCCTCCTCCTCCTCCTCCTCCTCCTCCTCCTCCCCTCCTCCTCCTCGCTTCTCCTCCTCGCTCCTCCTCCTCCTCCTCCTCCTCCTCCTCCTCCTCCTCCTCCCTCCCTCCTCCTCCTCCTCCCTCGCCCTCCTCCTCCTCGCTCCTCCTCCTCCTCCTCCTCCTCCTCCTCCTGCTTTTGGCTCCTCCTCTTCCTCGTGCCTCCTCCATCCTCGCTCCTCTTACGGTCGGACCGATCACTGCAGAAGAACGAGCCACCACCATCAGCAAGGGAGGCTGGCCGCCCCACCCCCGAGCTGGTGGCAAACCGTTCCGGGCGCGCCCCCAGAGAGTTCCCAGGACTGAGCGGCACCGGGTCGGGGGGGGCGGCCTTTGTGAACGGAGTTCTATAGAGGTTTGGTGGTGGTGAGCCGGAAGGTACCCTGATGTTCTTAGTGTCTCTGTTGGATATTCTTGTGCATCCTGGGGCGGGTATTCATTGGATCTTTTGTATGCGCTTGGCCGGCGGAGAGTCTCATGGTTTTGAGGGACGTTCTTCTGTTCTAGATTTAGCCGTACTCCGCGATCCTCCTTCTCTTCCTCCTCCTCCTCCTCTTCAATCCTGCTACTGCGCAGCGCTCTGCAGCGATCCCATGTGCCGCCGCGGGCAGTGGGCTCGGGCCCCCCCCGGACTATGCCGGGAGTGACCCTGATTCCGTCTCAGATGGGGGGCGGAAAGGAAGACGGCAACCATTCCGTCCTCCTCGACTCTCCTCCCCCTCCTCCTCGATCCTGCACCTCCTGGATCCACCTCCTCCTCTCGATCCTCCTCCACCGTCTCCTCGATACTCCTCCTTCTCCTCCTCCTACTCGACGAGTGGACGACGACGCGGCGGCGAATGCGACGGCGACGGCGTCTGTGACGGCGACCACGGCGACCCCCCTCGTCTCGATCCTTCTCCTCCTCTTCGATCCGTTGTCGATGGGAGTGTGAAAAAGGATGGCCGCCCCTGGTTTCATGCGGCTGGCTGGGCCCTCGCAAGCCAGGGCCCGATGGCTCTCTCTGTCTTTGGTTTCTTTCTTGCCTGCCCCTTCGGAGGTGGCCTCCCAGGCAACGACGCAGCCGAATTCCTGACTTGCCTTGCAGCCAGCCAGTCAGAGGTATCACCAAGATCTGCTCGTACTACACAGGAGCACTTGATTTCCACAATCACCATCATCACCACGTTTTCGCCAGTAGGAAGAATAAGTTCGATGGTGCCAGATCCCTAGCTAGGCGTGGAGGGGCCAGCCGAGATGGAGGATTTGCTGTAGACAAGGGGAAAGCACACCACGGTGAAAGCACACCAAGGGCATCTCGACGCGGCCAGCTTCAGGACCCTGGGCATGGCTGCGGAGGACCGCCTCGGCAATGCCGCCGCTGACTGGCCAGCGGGCGCACCCCCGCGCGCGCGGAACCCGCCGCCAGCCCTGCTCGCTGGGCGGGACAACCGATTGCGCGCCCTGACCGTCGCGCAGCGGCGGTTGGCAGAGGTGGAGCCTGCAGCGCTGAAGGCAACCGCCGGCGTAGCCCCTCGGGCGCGCAGACGGCGCCGCGGCCGTCGGGGCGTGTCCAGCGCGCCGCCAGGCGCGACGCCGCAGGGCCCTGCGGCCGGAGCTGCCGTAGAGCTGGCGCCGCCAGGCAGCGCGGGCGGCGGCATCAGGGCCCGGTGCGCCGCCGTGTTCGCGGGGCACCGCCTGGCAGCTGCGCGCCGCCGCGCAAGGCCCCTGGTGGGTGGCCTGCATGAGCTGCGGGAGCTGCGGGCGCGTCCGCGCCCACGTGGCCACGGCTGGCGGCGGCGCCGTGCGGGGGTTGGGCCGCCGCGATGCCGCGGCGGGCAGCTGCCTTGCTGCCGTTGCCCACGCCCTGGGCTGGCGGCCGCGGGGCCGAGTGGAGCGCGGCGCTGCGCGCGCCCAGCGCAGCGCCCGGGGCCGCCAGACTGAATTCAGTATTCGAGCGGCCTGAGCGCAGGCCGCGTGCCGCCCCGCCCCCCCGTCCCCCCCCTCTTCGACCTGTGTTATGTGCCGCTGGGCTTCTCTCTACGTGTATGTATAATAAAATATATGATGCATTTATATGTATATATAAACATCCCAAACAACAAGTGAACAAAACAAGCAAACGAATTGTTTAGAGCCTTTTTTCCGAATCATCGGGGGCATGCCACAGGAATTTCCAAAGCCGACCGCGCGGTTCAGACGGCTGCCGCTAAGCTCTCCCGGCCCTGTGAGGCCGAGGGAGCCTTTCAAGCGGAGCTCTCTCAGAGATTCAAGAGGTTTCTTGGACACGTTCCTAACGCCGTCGCCCCATGGCCCAGAGTGGCCACTCGGGTAGGGGGCAAGGGCCCAGAAGCCACTGCGCAAGACGCGGATTTCGAAATCGTGGCAACGCAAACCTGCGGTCGGGGGGGCTTCGGGCCCAGGGGCTGCTGCGGCCCTTTCCCCCCCCCTCTCGGGCCTCCCGAGGCCCTCGTGCGGCCCACATCAAGAACCACGAAGGCAGGCGACGTTTTGCTTTTTCTTCTACTCGAGATTCACGAAGGGAAAAACATACAGACAAAAGTAATCCTCGATTCCCCAGAAAATATGGGAACATATGGCATACGGGAGGTGGAGGGGAAGACGAAAATCAAACAAATCGGCGGCAAGATGGGGAATCCTGTTATTTGTGTGAATTTACTTGTGTGTCCCGGGTCTCCTTGAAAATATCGCGGAACATAGGTTCAGCGGAGGCACCGTCGGAAGCCTCCATCTGCGTTGCCTCCTGTCGTTTCGTTTTACTTTCGGCCGGTGTTCGTGGGATGTGTTTTGCAGTGGGCGGCGCCCAAAGAGCTCAAAGAGGAACCACATTGTACCTGACACCTCCCCATCAGGCAAACAGCTCCAAATGCTTCCATTCATGCGCTCTAGTCTCCACGAGCCCTTTTTTCCGAAGCCGTGCGATGGTCCTCCTCGATCCTCGATCTGCTGCATCTTGCGCCACAGCCTGAGGCGCACCGGCAGTTTATTTCATCACCTTTTATTCCCAAAAAAGCAATGAGGCCCCAGGGCACTCCGTCCCTCCGCAGTGCAAGCCTTGCGCTGGCGATGGCGAGTCGGTTCCCTGAACGCCCGTCCCTCTGGGCGCTGCTCCCGAAAGCGAGCCACACCGAAACACAAAGCCGCACGGAATTCAGCTGAGTAGGTGCGCTGGATCTGGCAGGTCCTCTTCCTGTTCCTCCTCCCCCTGGGCGCTGGGCGCTGATGGCGCTAGGTCCTCGGAGCTGCCACGTCCGTCCCGCAGGAGGGGCGGTCGCCCTTGTAATGGGGAACTCTAGCAGGAGTAGTTGTAGAGTGTGAGGAAGAGGCGGCTGGCGGCTCCCCCCAGGGGAGGAGAAAGTGTGTCCCCCTGCAGCCAGGGGGGGGAAGAAGGAGCGAGAGTCCTCCTCTTCGGATGCAATTCCTGGGAGGTCAAATTCTCACTTTGCCCCAGTCGCTAATCTGGCCGAGTCCCGCTGAATCCAGCTCAATCCCTCTTAATCCGCGGCCTATCCGGCGCCGCAGTACCCTAACGGGGCTTACTTCTCCCTTGCCTCCTAACTCCTGCTCCTCCTGCTCCTGCTGCTGCTCCTGCCGCTGCTGCTGCTCCTCTTCCCCCCCCTCCTCCTCCCCCTCCTCCTCCTCCTCCCCCCCTCCCTCCTCCTCCTCCTCG
>CAUYUJ010015949.1:270000-280909 GCA_963575745.1 Prorocentrum cordatum
GCCCCACCAAACAATGTTCTAAGAACCTCCTGTGGTTCCCACGGAATGTTCTTAGAACCTGTCTGGCGGAGTCTGTCTTGTTTGACCACGTCGGGTTTATGTTCTAAGAACAGTGTTCTTGTTCTTACAACATTTTTGGGTTCTAAGAACATTTCGTGGTAGGACTATTGGAATGCCGGGACGGTCGGTCCCTGCTCAATAATCATCGGGGCCCAAGAGGCGGGGGTCAGTGCAAAATCAGAGCCCCGAATCATCAGGGGTAACTCGGGTCAGGGCTAACTCGGGTTCCTTTTTCGGGAATCCAAACCCGAGTTACCCCGGACCCGAGTTACCCCGGATAACTCGGGCGTCCAGAGCCCCGAATCATCAGGGGTAACTCGGGTCAGGGCTAACTCGGGTTCCTTTTTCGGCAATCCAAACCCGACTTACCCCGGACCCGAGTTACCCCGGATAACTCGGGCGCCCAACAAAAGGGGGTCAGCCAGGGCACCAGAGCTTGCAGGATCCTGAGAAGACTCCCTCTGGCTGGCCCGGGTCAGCGAGCCGCATATATTGGTTGACCCGGGTTTGCGCGAAGACCTGCGTTGCAGTGGTTTGTTCCTGCACTGCAGTTTTTGGTTTCCTGCTGACCCGGGTCTTGATTGACCCGGGTCAGACGATCCCCGAGATCATCAAGCCGTGGCGGGGTGTCTCGGCTCGCCCATAGGCCCACCAAATAGTGTACTAAGGACCTTGTGTGACCTTTGCACGCAGTGTTTTCAGAACAGTTCTGGCCGAGACCGTCTTGGTGTAACACATCGGGCTTATGCTCTGAGAGCATGTCGTGGTAGGCTTATAGGAATGCCGGGAATGCCGGGGCGTTCGGTCCCTGCTCTGGAGGAGATTGGGAGGGATCAATCGAGTACAGTCGACCCGCATAGTGAGGATGGGCAACCTTCTCAAGGGTCCCCTTGCATCCTTGCCTCCGCGGCCCATCCTTGGCGACTTTCGTTGGCCGCGCCCCGCTCGAGAATCTTCGAAACGGCCTTCCAAGGCGCTTGCATCCTTACCGAGCATCCTTTCCATACGGGCCGAGTGTAGGATGCCGACTACCTAATCGATCATCGTCAACCTTGACATGCTCGTCGAATCTGCGACATGTTCGCAGCATATGCGCAGATATGTGAGCATTATCTGTATTTGTTCGTAGACCCCACGGACAAAACAACAAACAATTTCTCGGAAAAGAAAGCGGCACGAACATAAACGTTCGACGTTCCGCGCGGATTCCTTGGATCGGCGCTGGGGCACCCCCTGGCGGCGCCTCCGGCGCCGCCCCTGGCGCGCTCCGCGCGCCAGGGAGGGGGTCCCGCGCAGCTCTCAGAAATCTGCGTGGACCTGCGACTGTTTATGTTTTTCATTTTTTGAGCTTCTCCATGGAGCAAATGGATCATTCGGGCGTATGCGATGCATCATCTCCGACCCCATCAAGGAGGCCCTCAGTGATGTGGGGGACGTCATCCGACCATCTCGAGAGCGATCGTCCCAAGGCCCAACACCGGAGGTTACACGCCCCTGCCTTCGAGGACCGAAGGAGTTGACATCTCGTCCTCGGCAGGTCGGCGGAGGGCGACAAAAGCAAACCGAGTCCGCCGCCGCAGGCGGAAGGCCCGCGGAAGGCCAGCGGAAGCAGGCGGGAGTAAGCATCGGGCTCCCAAGAGACGGTCAGGTTTTAGGTTTAGGGTTTTTTGGAACCGCCAATGGGGGGTGAGGACATGTGCATTCGTTGTGCCCCAGAAGAGCTTGAAACGGCCCCCTGGAGGCCCAAAAGGAGCACAGACATGTTCACGTCTCTTCGCCCCCCCGTTTTTCACCCCTCAATTCAGCAACATCCGAGATTAGAAGTATAATATTTCAACATACCTTTGCTTTGATCACCAGAATTTCGAGCACAAGAACAAGTACTGAAACTCGAGGGTGTTCACGTGTCGAGCCCCAGGAGACACTCGTTCGACACTGTTTCGAAGCTGTTTCGACACTCTTTCGATTCTGGGTGCTCGCATTTATTTCTGGGATGTGGTCATTAAGTACGATGGAAGCAACATAAGATTAGGGGTCAAATAACTCGTGTGCTGTCCTTCACGAGAGCCGCTTCCTTGCGGTTTCGGGGGTTTCGTTGGAACTTCGTTGGATTTGATCGACATTTGGACGATAGGGTGAAGAGGGGTGGTCGAAATCTGGGCGAACTCTGTTCGAAGTCATGTTTATGATAAGGCCGTGGGGGTCCACAGAGGAGACCAGAAGTGATTATCGGGCGTTGCGTAAGGGGGGGGGTGAAAAGACGGGCGTATTGTGCCCCGAAGGGCCAGAACGGGACACGGAAGGTGCACGTTTATCTTTTCTCCCTTACCGCCCCATAAACCACACCCGAGATTATGGGCAAGCTTCTAGGCCTCCCAGATGGAGTCCGCGTAGATGGGGCCAGAGGATCGCCCCGCATTGCCGATGCATCGGTGATACGGCTCGATGTGGAGCCCGATCTTCTCCACGCCGGCGTCGCCGATGCGTCGCCAAGGAGTGTGAGCGTCTGCAGGCGGGTGCACGGATGCGGGGCCAGACGTCGCCGATGCATCGCCGATGCGCTTGGTATCGCTCGGACGTGTGCATTTTTTCTCGGCGAGGGCCATCGAGGAGAATCCTTGATCATTTGGCACAAACATTGCACGCACAAAATCAAAAAAAACGCACAGGGAATGGACGTCCGAGCGATGGCCAGTGCGTGGCCAGTGCATATGTGGTGCATTGGCGATGCGGCGCGATCTTCCGACCCCATGCACTCGGGCCCCGCCTCGGAGGCTTGTTGAAGATGCCAAACAGCTGTACCTGTTCGTCTGGAACACGATTTGCTGCCTCTTTCGGTTTCCATCGGACAACGCACCCTGTCAGTTTGACAGGCATGATTGTCCACTTGGCAGCATTTGTTGTCTGGATGGGCTCGACCCGTTGTCATGATTGCCGGCACTGTTGTCACAAGAGTTTCGAAGGACAGCAGCTTTTGTGCCAGACGAGCGACGCAGAACAATTCGCGCGTCAGCTGCCTGCGGAAGGTCCCGCGTTGATATCTCGCTTCCGGTATGGCGTGCCGCGCTGGCGGCCGGCGTAAGCCACCGTCTAAGGTCGCCACGCCATTTCTCAGGCAGTGACGAAGCGTCCCGGCCTGCCTATAGGCCTGCCACACAATGTTCTAAGAACCGTTCGTGGTTTCCACGAATCGTTCGTAGAACATTTCTGGCCGAGACTGTCTTGTCGTAACGTCGGGTCCATGTTCTAAGACCATCGTTTCTGTTTTTCGAACACTTTGGGGTTCTGAGGACATTTCCGTGGTAGGCCTATAGAAATGCCGGGACCGTCTGCCACTGCTCAGCTCTCGCGTCAGACCCGTTGTGCTCTCCGTCCCTCCGATGAGCAGGCCCTGCCAGTTGGGCACCGCGCCCACACACCCGTGCCCACGCCGGGCGTGCAGCGGAGCGCCGCCGCGGTCTCTCCAGGGGGGCCGGCGGGCGCCCGGACGCGGGGGGGGAGGGGGGCCCGACCGGGTGGGGTGGCCGCCCTCTGGGGGCGCCTGCAGGTCGGGGGTCTGGGCTGGAGTACCGTCCAGGCGCTGGCATGAGGAACACATTGGGTTCGGAAGCTGCCCGATGCTCCGTTTCACCGATGCCCATCCTTATCCCCGTCCCCTTCGAGACCCCCACCGACGTGGCACCCCAGTCGGGGATACACCCCGCGAAGCCCGAAGGGAGCGACTTATATCGGGGGGTAAATCGGCCAGTGGGGCCCAGGCCACGCCGCCGGGGATGGGGATCGGTTAAGCGATACTCATTCGGTTCCTTTGCTGCCGTTCCTCTTGCCCTCCTCGGGCACGGAGGTGCCTTCAGGCTCAAACAGGGGCCTCGCGCCCCACTTTTGGCGCTCCTGCTTCCGGCGGCCCGACTGTAGGCTCGTCTGGTGCAGAGGGGGGGGGTGGGGGGCAGGGGGGAAGGCCCTGTACCCAGGTCTTACGTCCCCCTGCTCCTCAGAAGGCGCGGGACTGACGTGCTGACGCAGGGCCCCGCGCCTGCTGGGAAGCAGCCCCCGTCCAAGAGGCCCTCCCCCCCCCTCCCCCCCCACGGCCCCCCTCCTGCGCGCGCCGCCAAGGAGCAGCGGGTTTCTGAGCGGGCGGGTCGGCGGCCAGGGGCGCCGTCGCTCGTCGGCTGCGTGCTCCCGCCTGCAGTCGTGCGCGATGGTTGCGGAGGGGCGCGAGCCCCTGCGCGGGCGACGGCCCTGGCGTGGGAGGAGGTGTGCGCTCGTGCATCCACGCGCAGCTGCGGCATCCCGCGCGCAGGCTGCTGCCTGCAGGCACCCACGACTGCAGGTGCTGCTGCGCCTCTTCCCGCGGACCCATCCGCAGGCGTCAGACCCACTGCTCCTGCTCGACGGGGCTCGCTCAGTAGTAGGTCGCCGCGGTTTCCGCTCGTCTTGCAACGAATGCATATGGCCCAGTGGCGCCCGACAGCGCGGGCGCGCGCGCGCGCCGCGCCCGATGTCGCCCAGTAGTTCCGAGTAGTGCCAGAAGAGCGCCATGCAAGGGAGATGCGTTGCGCTCGCTTTGCGCGCTATTGGACGCGCTGTGTGGTGCCATGGGAATGGCCAACAACTCTCGCGAGTGGCTTTCTCCGAGGAGGTCCCGGCCCTCAGCGGATGTCCCGTTGAGGCTGCGGTGGACGTCCGCCCCGGTTGGTTCGTCCTCGCCTGGGCCTCCCATAAGAGCCTCCTCGTCGCCGTGGCGGGACCTTCCTCGGAGGACTGCTCAGGAGGGACTTCGCGGGAGGGGCCCGGGGACCGGTCTCGAGCGGAGGAGGCCCGGGCGGAGGAGCCGCCCTCGGAGACCTCGCTGCCACTGCCAGTGCCTCGCCGGATCGCAGCCCGGGCGCCCCAGCCTGCCCAGGAGAGCGCGACGGCACGGCGTGGTTCCCCCACCCGGGCGCTCGGACCGCCGACCTCCCGCGCTCTCGATGCTCCTCGAGGCGTCGTGGCGGCCCGCAGTGCGTCGTCCCCGCTCGGCTCCAGCGCGCCGCCTGCGTCGGCCCTCGCGCTTCCGCGCCCGCCTCCTGCTGGAGGGCTGCGGTGGGCGAGCGCACGTGGGCGCGAACTGCACGCTCTGAGGACCGTCGTCGAGCCTCATCGCCGATCTCCACGGGCGAGGCGTCGCCGATTCCAGGTCAGCGTTCTGGGGTGCAAGTCCTGGGATCGGGCCGAACGAAAGGGGGGGAGAGGGAAAGGGGGGGGGTACGAAATCTGCTGCATGCAGCTGGTTTCGGGGCCCGTTCCTCGACACACGGCCGCCGCCAGCGCCGGGAGGCGCCGAGCTGATTCTCAACCCCCCCTTAGCTATCCCCCTCTTTCGCCTGGCCCGATGGGAGGTTAGATTCTGACTTGGCGCTGGTATTTTCGCTGTCGAGGGCCGTCTCCCTCTGGGCCAGTCTGGCCGATTCCCGCTCAAACCCGCGGCATCCGGCTCGACCTCTGGCTGGGTTTCCTCTGGCCTGACCCAGTTTAGTGGCCCTCCAATCGGGCTTCGTTCAGGAGGGGAAAAACACACAGACACAATTAATCGTCGATCTTTAGGAAAATATGGGAGAATATGAGAAGTGGGGGGGGGAAGACAAAAGCCCAGAAAATATAGGAAAACATATGGAATCCGGTGATTTGTGTGTATTTATTTGTGCGTCCCAGGGCCCCATCATTCGTCGCCCTGAGGCGTCGTTTCAGCGGAGACCTCCCAGGACTTGCCTCCTGAAGTCCTCCCCCCCCGCTGAGCCGAGTCCCCCCGCGGGCGGGCGCCCAACATGTGCCGGCAGGTGTTCTCGGCTATACGCGCAGGCGCGGCTCCCCTCGCGCGGAGTGGCAACGGGCAGGCGCGCCCGTTCCTGCGTAGGGCCGACCCCAGCTGGCAGCTCGAGCTCGATCTGGGTCTCGATCCGACCCAGTGTCGGTGCTGCGGCGACCCGATGCGGCCCGAGGCGCGCATGGTGGGCTCGCTCGTGTTCCTCCCCCCCTCCTCCTCCGCCTCCTCCTCCGCCTCCTCCTCCTCCTCCTGCTCCTCAGGGTAACGCTCGTTGCCCAGGCCCCCCTCCCCCGGGGGGTAATGCTAACTCGTACCGGGAGGGGTGGCCTGGACCTCCCCTGCATGCTGAGGTGCACACAGGCGATAGATGCGCCGGTGGCGCGGACGCACTCTGGCGGGTGCACGCCGCGGCGACCGTTAACGTTACCCTCCTGCCCGACCAACCCTCCTCCCCTGGGTAACGACCGTTGCCTTGGAAAGCAAACAAAACGGTCAAATGGGCGTTGTTGTGCAGCCTGGTGCGGCCGAACCCGATCTGAACTTCGACTCCGTGCCGACGCGGCCCGAGCCGACGCACAGTGCCGATTTGATCTGGCCTCCAGATCCGAATGTTGACAGATCTATCTTCTTGTGATTGCCCCCTCCCGCACTGGCTTGCGCGCTCGGATTCGGCCTCCATGTAAGCGCCAAAGGTCATCCTTGCTCATCGGGTCGGACGAGAGGGATGGGGATGGGCAAGGGGAAGAGGGGAGCGGTACAAGGACTCCTACATGCAGCCGGTGTCGGCCTCGCCACCGGGCATTCCCCACGAGACATGGCCGCTTTCGGCGCTGGCAGGCGCTGGGGAAGCCGGGTACGCGAGCTACGGCGCTGCCCCACAAAAGAAACGCAGCCTCTACCCCCAGAGGTCTCGACCCATTCCCCTGAGTTGGTTCCTCATCCCGAGTAGTTTTTTGACGGGCCCAGGGCCTGGCCAGGGCCCCCAGAGGCTGAAACATGCTAAAACCTTCCCGCCGTGCTTTTCGTTGTTGCATGTCTTCACGATGCGAGTGGGTCTGGGTTTCGTCCCACGCGAGCCCGTGGCCACCCCTTGCGTGAAGCCGACGATCTTCGATCGCCACATGAGCGACTCAAAAAGTCGGGGCCGTCTGCGCCGACATTCGTGCGTAAGCTGCCCGCGAAAGTCGCGCGTGAGCGCCCTCGTCTCCAATGTGGCATGCCGCGCTGGCGGCCCGCGTCAGCCACCACGTAAGGTCGCTATCTCGCTCGGCAGCAAATCATGGGAGCCTTGTATACCCTTTCAATTCGCGGCGGTCAGCGTCGATGTACCGTCGACTTGCGTCGATCTAGCGTCGATTCGCAAGAGGCGGCAAGATGGTCTGGAAGGCTCCCACGAGTTGCCACCGAAATCTCGGGCCGCGTAAGACCCCTCTTCACCCTCTTCGTTTCGTCGCTCACATGCTGCACGCCGCGGGGCTCGCCGACGGAGCCCCCCGCGGCCAGCGGGCGCGCGGGAGCCGTGCGCACAGGGGCGGGCCGCAGTCGCGCGCAGCGGCCCGCCGGCCTCGGGGCGCCGCCGCGGGGCCGCGGTCCTGGCCGCTTGCCGGTCGGAGAACGCGGCGCGCGCGAGCGAGAAAGGGCTCCTTCTCCACCCTGGGGTCATGTCCTCCCCCTGGGCGCATCTCCTCCACCCTGGGTTCATCTCCTCCCCCTCCTCATCCTCCTCCTCTCCCTCCTCCCTCCTCTTCCCTCTCCTCCTCCTCCTCCTCCTCCTCCTCCTCCTCCTCCTCCTCCTCCTCCTCCTCCGTCTCCTCCTCCCATCCGACCGGAAGAGGTGCGGGAAATATCTCCCGCATTCGGCGAGGTCCTTTTCCCCGTCGTGAGTGGGCACCCAGGGCGATCTTTCGTGAACGAGAGGTGCGATTGAGCGAGGCCGTGTGTCGCCTCCTATCTGTTTTTAAAGCTGTCGTCGATGTGGCTGGCGATGACGGGTACTAGTGTGAAGGCCTTGTGGCAGATGGCCGCCGACCCAAAGGGACGACGATGACGACTACAACGACACCGACAAGTTGATGACCCTGCCATAGGCTCGGGACATGGGGCGGGCAGTGGAGGGAGTTGGGGAGTGATGATGATGAGGAGGAAGATGACGAGGAGGAGGAGGATGAGGAGGAGGAGGAGGAGGAGGAGTTGGAGGAGGAGGAGGAGGAGGAGGAGAGCAGGCGGGGAAGGAGGGGAAGGATGGAGGGGGAGGAGGATGAGGAGGAGGAGGAGGAGAGGAGGAGAAGAGGAGGAGGAGGAGGGAGAGGAGGAGGAGTAGGAGGAGGAGGAGAGTAGGAGGAGGAGGAGGAGGAGGAGGAGGAGAAGATCAGGAGAGGAGGGGGAGAGAGGAAGATCGGAGGAGAGGAGGAGGAGGAGAGGAGAGGAGGCGGAGGAGAAGGAGAGGAGGAGGAGGAGGAGGAGCAGGATGGGGAGGGAGGGGGAGGGGACGAGGGGGAGGGGAGGAGAGGGGAGCGGGAGGGGGGGGGGGAGGGGAGGGGGGAGGAGGCGTTGAGGGAGGAGGAAGAAAAGGAGAGAGGAGGAGGGCGGAGGAGGCGGAGGCGGAGGAGAGGAGGAGGAGGGGGAGGGGGAGGGGGAGGGGGAGGGGCAAGTTAGGTGCGCCCGCGTCAGATCTGACATCCTACCCCGCCCTCCCATCCCTTACCATGGCGTAGATCCCCTCTCTACTCGCACAGTCGGATGTCGAGCAGGGCAATGATCCCGAAAGGGTACGCGATGCATTGTAGAGCACGGCATGGCATGGCGTAGAAGATCACCGCAAAGCGTAGTTTGTCACAGCATGCCGTGGCGTAGCGTAGTGAAGAATTGCATCACAAAGCTTTGCAACGCAAAGCATGGCATCGCACAGCGGCCCAGAACATACCATTGCATAGCATGGCGTTGAAGCTCAAAGCGTAGCATGGCATAGCACGACGTGGCACTTAAGCACTGCATATCTCAGCTTCAGCTGAAGGCATGGCATCGCGCAGCGGAGCGCAACCTAGCATTGCATTGCGTGCCGTGGCATGGCACGGGAAATGACGCCAGCGCTGCAGCGGGAGCACGAGTCCAAACGAGCGGAAGCGCGGAAATGAGGCCAGCGCTGCAGCGGGAGCACGATTCGGAACGAGCGGAAGCACGGAAATGAGGCCAGCGCTGCACCGGGAGCACGATTCGGAACGATCGGGGCCCGGAAATGAGGCCGGCGCTGCAGCGAGAGCAGCATTTTGAAAAACATGCAGGCGAAAACCCAATTCCGGGGAATCCTGTGTGTAAAAAACAGTACGCGGGGGGGGCGAACACTCCCAACCCGTCATCAGGGGAAGGAGGAGAGTAGTATTCATATTGAGTAATTGTGGAGGGGGAGGGGGAGGGGGAGGGGGAGGGGGAGGGGGAGGGGGACAAGCTAGGTGCGCTCGCGTCATATCTGACATCCTACCCCTCCCTCCCATCCCTTACCATGGCGCAGATCCCCTCTCTACTCGCACAGTCGGATGTCAAGCAGGGCGATGATCCCGAAAGGGTACGCGATGCATTGTAGAGCACGGCGTGGCATGGCGTAGAAGAGCACCGCGAAGCGTAGTATCAACCTAGCATTGCATTGCATGCCGTGGCATGGCACGGGAAATGACGCCAGCGCTGCAGCGGGAGCACGAGTCGAAACGAGCGGAAGCGCGGAAATGAGGCCAGCGCTGCAGCGGGAGCACGATTCGGAACGAGCGGAAGCACGGAAATGAGGCCCAGCGCTGCAGCGGGAGCACGATTCGGAACGAGCGGGGCCCGAAATGAGGCCGGCGCTGCAGCGAGAGCAGCATTTTGGGACAAATTGCAAGCGAAGGCCTAACTCCGGGGAATCCTGTGTGTAAAAAAACAGTACGCGGAGGGTGCGCGGCCATCACCCGGACGCCATCAGGGGAAGAGGGAGAGTATATTCATATTGAGTAATTGTTGAGGGGAGGGGAGGGGAGGGGGAGGTGAGGGGACAAGCTAGGTGCGGTCGCGTCATATCTGACATCCTACCCCTCCCTCCCATCCCTTACCATGGCGCAGATCCCCTCTCTACTCGCACAGTCGGATGTCAAGCAGGGCGATGATCCCGAAAGGGTACGCGATGCATTGTAGAGCACGGCGTGGCATGGCGTAGAAGAGCACCGCGAAACGTAGTATCAACCTGGCATTGCATTGCATGCCGTGGCATGGTACGGGAAATGACGCCAGCGCTGCAGCGGGAGCACGAGTCGAAACGAGCGGAAGCGCGGAAATAAGGCCAGCGCTGCAGCGGGAGCACGATTCGGAACGAGCGGAAGCACGGAAATGAGGCCAGCGCTGCAGCGGGAGCACGATTCGGAACGAGCGGGGCCCGAAAATGAGGCCGGCGCCTCAGCGAGAGCAGCATTTTGGGACAAATTGCAAGCGAAAGCCTAACTCCGGGGAAGGCTTCCCGGGCGCCAGAAGCAGAAATTCAGCATTTTCAAAAAAAAGATTTGTATTGGAATGGCCTTTTCTCGGCGCCGCATCGGAACTTGATTTTCCGGCGCCGGCCGGAACCGGCTCCGGACCCGGCCCGGGCGCCGGCTCAGGCGCGGGCTCGGGCGTCTGGCCTGGGCGGCGGCTCGGGCGCCGCCCTGGGCGTCGGAATCGGCCCGGGAGGCCTCCCGGGCGCCAGAAGAAGAAATCCAGAAGAAGAAATCCGAAAATAGGCCATTCTAATACACATTCAATGTGTATTAGAATGGCCTATTTTCGGCGTCGCCTCGGAACTCGATTTTCCGGCGCCGGCCGGAACCGGCTCTGGACCCGGCCCGGGCGCCAGCCCCGGGCGCCGGCTCGGGCGTGCAGCCCGGGCGCCGGCGGAAATGATGCCAGCGCTGCAGCGGGAGCACGATTCGGAACGAGCGGGGCCCGAAAATGAGGCCGGCGCCCCAGCAAGAGCAGCATTTTGGAAAAATTGCAGGCGAGAAACCAACTCTGGGGAAACCTGTGTGTACAAAACAGTACGCGGGGGGG
>CAUYUJ010015949.1:281009-333509 GCA_963575745.1 Prorocentrum cordatum
AAGGATGAAGAGGATTAACATTATTATGATGATGCTGATGGTTATGCAGATGCTGATGTTGATGTTGATGACGATGATGATGATGATGATGATGATGATGATGGTGATGATGATGATGATGATGATGATGATGATGATGATGCTGACGATGATGATGATGCTTATGCTGATGCTGATGCTGATGTTGCTGCTGATGATGATGATGATGATGGTTCTGATGATGATGGTTATGATGATGATGTTGAGTATGATGATAATGATGATGCTGATGCAGTTGATGACAATGCTGATGATAACGATGATGCTGCTGATGATGATGATGCTGATGCTGTTGCTGCTGATGATGATGATGATGATGATGATGATGATGATGATGATGATGATGATGATGATGAGTATGTTGATGCTTATTATGCTGATGCTGAGTATGCTGATGCTGCTGTTGCTTATGATGATGCTGATGATGCTGCGTCTGATGCTGATGATGATGATGATGATGATGATGATGATGATGATGATGATGATGATGATGATGATGATGATGATGATGATGATGATGAAGATGATGATGTGTGAGGAGGAGGAGGAGGGTGAGGAGGAGAGAGGACGCGCACGCGGGAGAGGAAAGAGGAGACGGCGGGATGGGAGGAGGAGGAGGAGGAGGAGGAGGAGGAGGAGGAGGAGGAGGAGGAGGAGCGTGATGAGGAGGGTGAGGGGGAGCAGGCGAAGAGGGAGGAGGAAGAGGAGGAGGAGGAGGAGGAGGAGGAGGAGGAAAGGGAGGAGAAGGAGGAGGAGGAGGAGGAGGATTTTTTACATCAACGACATCGCCTCCAGATCCTGACAGAGCAGGACAGGCAACCTGCAACGGAGGGAGATGCAGGCTGGGCCGAGTGGCAAAACCAGGCGGCAAGCACTGCCTCTGCACGCTCCTGCTAGGCACGGCCAACAGGAAACACAGAAGACAGAGCAGCGCCAACGGTCCAGGGCCATGCCCCTGTGGCACGCTAGGTGCGCGAAACAGGGCACGCAAGGAGACCGTGCTCCGCGCGCCCTGTTCGGGATGAGGGGCGCCAGAAGCCGTGCTCCGACGCCCAACCTACCCACCACCCACTCCATGGGTGGCCGCTGGCGACGAGAACAATTTTCTCTGCCATTGGCCCCCAACGGGCAAACGGAGGAGGAGGAGGAGGAGGAGGAGGAGGGGGAGGAAGAGGAAGAGGAGGAGTAGGAGGAGGAGGAGGAGGGCGTGGTGGTGGTGGAGGAGGAGGACGAGGAGGAGGGGGAGGAGGAGGAGGGGAGGCGGAGGAGGAGGTAAGAGGCAAGAGAATGAAGGAACAAGAGGAGAGGAGTAGAGGGTAAATGAATGAGTGAGGAGGTAGGAAGAGGAGGAAGAGGAGGGGAGTTGGAGGAGGAGGATAGGAGAGGAGAAGGAGGAGTACGTGGAGGAGGAGGAGGAGAAGGAGGAGGGGGAGGAGGTAGGAGAGCTGTTTGTTTTCGGGGGCGGGGCTGGGGCCAGAGCTGGGGCCCGTGCTGGAGCTGGGGCCCAGGCCGGGGCCTGGGCCCAGACCGGGGCTGGTGCCAGGGCTGTGTCTTGGGCCGGGGCTGGGCGGGGCCGGGGCCAGTGCCTGGGCCTGGGCTGTGGCGGGGTCGGGGGGACAGGGGCCGGGGCCGGGGCGGCGGCCAGGCCTGGAGCCTGGGCCGAGGCGGGGGGAGGTGTCTTGCAGGGAGACCCCCTGGCAGATGTCCTTCTTCTCCGCTCGGGGTGGAGATCACGATGCCAGGGAGAGACCCCCGGGACACCCCCCTCCGCCCCCCCCCCCCGGCGGGAGCGGGGAAGGGACAAAGGGAAGGGGCTTCCATTCGATGTATTTACGACATTGTTCGACCCCCTTGTTTGTTCGATTACCTTTATGACGACGACGATTCCAAATGAGGAGATGAGGCTGGCGTACTTCAGTTTGGGTTTGGCTGGCCTCGCGTCGGCCAGCCTCTTCTCACACGCCGACTGCGTCTGCGGATTAGGCTGTGCGTGGGCGGCGTATGCATAGGGGGCAACGGTGCCGTAGCTCTGGTCGTTGCGCTTCCGCGTGGGTACACCTCCCGACTGGGCCTTGGGTAAAACAAGACCAGCCCCAAAACAGTCCTCCTCTCTCCCCCACCCCCGCAGGGTGGATACCAACGAATCTCAGCGAATTTCTCCTCCTCTCCCTCGTCTCCCTCCTCCTCCTCCTCCTCCTCCTCCTCCTCCTCCTCCTTCTCCTCCATCCCAACTGCGAGTGCCAGGCTAGTTGAGCGAGCTCTTTGAGCGGCTGCTAGCAATCCCCCATAACAGGCTGCGAGCTGGGGTTCGCTCCAAGCAGTGGGTGCCCCCGTTTGCAGTTCCTCGGCTTATCCATGATTCGCTGGAGGATCTGTCCAATGGCGGCATGCTCGCAGACATGGCAGTTTGGTAAGTGATCCTTCTCCTCCTCCTCTAGCGAAGGGACGCGGTCCAGGCGCTCTTTGTGATTGATGCCGGCGCACCCCCCAAGTGTTTTGCAGCAGTGCCCCAAGAACAGCCGCTGCCTAGCGACCAGCACGTGGGCCTGGCGGCCAAGCAGCGGCCGTTTCCGAGGAGGAGGGGTTGCGCCAGCCAGAGCCTGCAGATATAGACGCTGGGGACCAGGGGACCAGGACGGTCATCGACAGCGAGGTGTATGTGATCCTCCTCTTCCTCCTCCTCCTCCTCCTCCTTCTCCTCCCCCTCCCCCTCCCCCTGGTCTACCTGGTCCGGTTCGACGCGGCGGGGGCCCCAGCGCGGTCGGTCCCCTCGGCTGGCCCCCAGGCGCACGGGCTGTTCCGCCGCCTGGAGGACGCACCTCGTGCTTGCGGCCATGCGCGTGTGGCGACGCCTCCCCCTCTTCCAGAGGGAGTGGGGGATCGAGGAGGCGGAGGAGGAGGAGGATGAGCAGGAGGAGGAGGAGACACGTGAGGAGGAGGAGGAGGAGCTGGAGGAGGAGGAGCAAGAGGAGCAAGAGGAGGACAGGAGGAGGAGGAGGCGGAGGAGGAGGAGAAGGAAGAGGAGGAGGAGGGGGAGACAAGTGAGGAGACAGTGAGGAGACAAACGAGGAGACGGGGCCTGAGTGGTGGTGAGGAGGCGGAGAAGGCGGAAGAGGAAGGTGGGTGCATTTGGAAGAGGAGGCGGTGGGAAGACGCAATGATGGAGGAGCCGAAGGAGAGGAGGAGGGGGAGGATGAGGAGGAGGAGGAGGAGGAGGAGGAGCAGGAGAAGGTGGATGAGGGGTTTGTGCAGCAAGAGGGGGAAGGAGGGAGGAGCACGAGACGGATGGCGATGAGGAGGAGGAACGGAAGGGGGAGCCGGGGAGAGCGGGAGGGCAAGAACAGAGCGAGGAGGAGGAAGAGGAGGAACAGGAGACGGAAACGGGGAGGGGAAGCATGAGTTGCCCCTCCAGTCTTGTAATCCTCTAACTTCACTTCATGGTACCTTTTGATCTCGCTTTCCTTCTCCCCGTCGAGTCCTCCCCGCTGCCCTCCCCCCCCATCCTGCACCCCTTCTAGTCATCGGCCCCCCTGCGACGGGATCTCTTTGCCGGGCTGCAGAGAAGCCCGCCTTACTGAAAGCAGCGCCACTCAGACGAGACCGGCAAGCCATCGTCTGGCATCGGCTAGGCGTAACAGTGAAGTTCCGTCGGAGTGACTTTTGGTGCAGGCCCACTGGGGCCCCCCGATCGCCGAATGCGAGGTGGCAGTGGCGTCTTGCGCGCTTGCTGTTGGCCCTCCCCCCGCGGCCCCCACGAAGCCGCGCACCACAGGTTACTCTTACCCAGGGTCTCTCTTGCTTGTAGCCAATGGTAGCGGGCAAGGGGGGCGGGGCAGGATCAGACGGACATCCGTGTAGCAAGGCCCCCCCGCATGCCAAAAGATGTGGGGTGCAGCGCCCGTTGCTGCAAGAGGCTGGCCATCTCGAGCGAGGCCCTGCGCCTTCGGGGCAGGCCGACCCCTCTCTGAGTGGAGCAGTTTGCCCACCGCCGCGTACTGGCAGGTCGCATCTGTCAGCACGCTTGGGGCAGCGCGGCGGATTTTGCCTGTCTGGTTGCGCAGCTCCGGCGCAGCTCCCGAAGGCGCCAGACTGCCAGGCAACTTCCCGAGCGCCCGCGACTGCGCGGGGCGCCTGGTGCCCGCTCGTCAAAAGCACGCAGAGGGGGGGTTGGGGGGGGGAGGATTTCATAGAAACACCCGTGCTTCTTAGAAGGCGCGGGCCTTGTCTATAGACGTAAGGCCGGCGCCTTCTAATGAGCAGCCTCCTTCTGAGAAGCCTTCCCCCCTCCCTTCACCCCCTTGTGCGCGCCGGCAGTTCTGGTCGTGTGCCAGGCGGGCCGCTCGTCGCAAGCGTCTTGCTCGAGCGAGCAAGGCCGCAGCGCATGGCGAATATCCCAATCCGGGGGGCGAGAGGTGAGGATGAGGATGACGGTGATGATGAATATGATGACAGTGCTGTTGGTGATGACGATGATGATGGTGACAGTGGTGTTGGTGGTGATGACGATGATGGTGTTGTTGATGATGATGGTGACGATGATGCTGCTGCTGCTGCTGATGATGATGATGATGTTGATTATCTTGGTAAGGCTGATTATGATGATGGTGATAATGAGTGTTGGTGATGCTGATGAGGCTGATGATGGTTGCGGTGGTGAAGATGATGATGCTGATGATGAGGTTGATGATGCGGATTATGATGATGCTGCTGACGATGTTGATGATGATGATGAGGCTGGCAATAATGATGATGATAAGGATGATGGCGATGAACTTGATGATATTGTTTGGGATGATGATCATGATAATGGTGTGTGTCATGAAGATGATGAAGATGGCGATGTTGTTTCTGCTTATGATGCTGATACTTCTGCAGATGACGAGGATGATGTTGATGATGGTGGCGATGCCGACCATGAGACGATGGTGGTGCTGACGATGCTGATGGTGCTGGTGATGGTGCCAGTGATTGTGTCGGTGCTTGCCTTGATGGCGATGATTTCGATAACGGTGATGCTGATGCTGATGCTGATGATGGTGATGGTGATGGTGATGGTGATGGCGATGCTGCTGATGGTGATGGTGATATTGAGGATGATGATTATGATGCTGGTGGCGGTATTTGTGGTGATGACGATGGTGGTGATGGTCATGGCGGTGTTGTCGTCGAGGGCGACGATGGTGATCTGATGTCAACACCGATGATGATAATGGTAATGACGACGACGGAACTACTACGATGATGGCGATAAACATGATGGTCGTGCTGGTGATGGTGTTGGTAATGGTGGTGATCATGATGGTTGTGGTGATGATGACTACGACGGTGGCGGTGGTGATGACGACGGCGATATCCATATCTGCCTTCCCCACCTCTCCTGCCTTCTCGCGCCACTCCTGGCCTCAGCCACGACCCGCCCGAACCGTTCGTTGGCCCCCCTTGCCAAGGACAAGGTGACGGTCGTGCACCTCGAACTGAAGGAGGGGCCGCGGCCGTTGCTGTGGCCGTGGCGGGGCGGGTGCCTCGCGCCAGGGCCTTGGGGTCCCAAGGCCTCCAGCTCACGATACGGAAAGAATGGGGACGATGAGTGACATCAGTATCGTTTAACCGATCCCTATCTTTATCCTCATCCACATTTCGAGCCCCACCGTCTCACCACCTCATAGCCGTTCTGGCCCAAGTTTTTGGGTTTGCAGCAGCAGTCTTCAGAGCGGCAGCCGCTGCTGCGAGTCATTGTGGCAACAGAGTTATTGCGCCTCCCTGAGGCTTCCCTATCCGTGCCAGAGGAGCGCCCCATGGCAGATGGCGTCGACGTCTTGCCAGGTCCGCGCACTCCATTCTGGCCGTGTTCTTGTGGGCTCTCGTCAAACTGGGCATCGCGCCTGGTTTGCCTCTGCGGCAAACCCGCCCCCGCGGCGGTGGCCAAGGCAGCCCGTGGGAATGCAAAGCGTGCTCAACGTGGTCCTGCTGGTGGTCTCCAGCCTCGTCAGTTGCTCGGGGCCCGCTCAGGCAGTATCACATCGGGGAAGCTCTCCAAGCAGCTTGCCGAACTACAGAAGAAGTATGATAAATTGGTCGGGAGTGGCACTGGCGGCAGTGCCAACAATGCTGGCGGGTCCGTCAGCACAGGTTCGCCACCAGAACAGAGTGAGAGTGAACGTAAAGAACAAGCGATTCGTGACAACGTCAAGCAGCTGGAGCAGGCCCGCACCGCAGGTGCCCAATTGTGACGAGGCCAAGGCTGTTCTGGATGCACAGTTGTCCGAAGCGCGCAAGCAGCTATCGAGCCTCAAGCCTGAGCTTACGGTCCACACTAACATCGGACATCGGTTGCAGCGGGCTGAGGCCAAGGTCGAGAAGATACCAGCTCAGGTTTCCGAACAGATCGATGTGCTTAGGTTGGCTCAAGAGAAGTTGGACAGCCTACAGTCACAACACTTGCTGGCGTCAAAAGAGGTGGAGCAACTACGAGGTGAACTCGTGGCGACACTACCTTCCTCTGTGGCCCAGAAAGAAGTTGGACTCGATATGCAGGATTTGGCGGAGAACGACGGGGAGAAAGCTCAGCTCGAGGCACTCTTCCAGTCTTCCCAATCCAAGCTCTACCAGGAGGCCCTCTCGAGGAAGGCCAAGGCGAAGCAGAGCAGCTCTCGGGCTGCGACTTCGCCCTTTGGTCAAGACGGTGATGTTCGGATGGGCCAGCGGAGCGAGGCACCTGCAGCGGCACGTGGCGCAGCTTCCGCCAGCGGCACACCACCTGCCGCGACCACCCATGATGGAGCGTGCAAGCCCCCTCCAGCTGCGCCAGGTACACCACCAGCCGCGGCTGGCAACGAAGCGCGAGCAGCTGGAGGAGGAGGCGACCTCGGTGGCGTGCATCGAGAAGTACCACCAGATCCCGAGCTGGACCAGGAGATGGGCGCACTCTTCTGGGCAGCGCAACGCGTGGACAAACGTAACTTCCACGCGCAGCTTGCAGATTTGTTGGCCAAGCGACAGCGCTTGGGGTAACCCACCACTTTTACCGAGGTGCTGTGGTTTTCGCTTGTCACGCGCAGGCACGGTGCAGCCTCCCCCCGCTCCTCCTCGCCTCGACCCCGGCTGTGAGGGCTCGCCTGGCTATGGTGACGTGTTGGAGTCCTGTAACGGCAACTCTTGGGGGACCCTGAGGGATAGGTTGGCCGCCAGTTCGGCCTTCATTTTTCTGGCCCAAGAGGTTGGTTTCACGGAGGACACCTTGGGGAAGAAATGCGCGGCTGTGGGTGAGCTGGGGTGGAAAATGCCGGCTTCCCCGTCGACGGTCGGGGCCAAAGGTAGGCCTAAATGGGGGGTGGCGGCCCTGGTGCGGGCCCACATCGGCCTAAGATGGCCGTTCGGCGGCGGCGTCATTGTGCCGTCTCGAATCATGAAAGTGGTTGTGGACATCCCCCAGTGGCCCCCTCTGTCGGTTGTTTGCGTGTACCTGAAGAGCGGCACGGACATGTGTGATCGGAACGTGTCTTATCTGAAAGCCATCGGACGTACGTTAGAGCATGACAAGCTCTTTGTCGTCGGCGGGGATTGGAATTTGGACCCTGCCCTGGTTGAAATGTCAGGTCTGTCGAGACGTCTCGGCTCGCTGCTTTTTGTTCCTCCAGGTAAGACTTGTGTCAGCGCCAATGCTCTTAGCACTATCGATTTCTTTCTTTGCAGTGCGACCTTCACCCGAGCCGCGAGCAAGGTCGAGTGTGATCGTATTGGAGCTCCCGATCGCACCATCCTGTGAGATTACTGCTCAAAGATCAGGCCACGCGCCTGTATCAGCTTGTTTATCGTTGTCATCAGAGGCTTCCCGTCGAGCTTCCTTACGGACCGCAGCCTCAGCCACAGGATTGGAGCGCCCCCAGGGATATGGCCGAAACCGCGGCGCGAGCGGCCCTCGAGAGCCCCTCTGGATTCGCCTGGGAACTCCTCACGAATGCGTGGCAGTCGTTTTCTAATTGTTTGGAGCTTGGGCTCGAAAGTTTCTTGGGGTGCCGATTAAGGATAAAGGTCTCAAAGGTGTGACTCCTAAAGCTGTTTGGGTTCCCATCTTTTCTACCCCTAAAAGTGCTTGCACCGAGCTGGTTAACCGCGGCTGGGTTTGGTCATCGCAGCATGTTTCAGAGACTCTTGGCGTGGCGAATCGGCTGCTGGCGGCCGCGCAAGACTCTTCGACGGACACTGTGCGGGGCGAGAGCTTAGCGAACGACACCGCGCAGCAGGTGCAACAACTTTTAAATGAACCGTGCCCTGGTGAGGGCTTGTCGACAAGGCTGGACGCGACGGTCCAGTCGGCTAGGACTCTCTTGCAGCAGTGGCCTCCGTCCTCGCTCGAGAGATGGGTGCAAGAGCTGCGCGAGTACCTCGACTCGTGGGAGGACGACCGCGTAGCAGCGCAGAGGGGCCTCGGGAAGGCAAAGCAGGACTCTTGGGATGAATGGCAGGAGAAAGCGTTGAAAGGGGGTGCCAGGGCCATGCATAGACTCACTAAGTTGAAACAGAAATGGATCCCCACGGTTGTCGGGTCGGCCCCAGGACAGTTCAGTAGTGACCCTCAGGCTTTGCTGAGGGCTGAGCGTGACACGCTCTCTCGTTTTTGGCATGCTTCAGACAAGCCTGCGCTTGTTGATGTCCCCGACCGTGTGCACCTTCCTAGGGCCTCGCCTGAAGCTGTTCGCAGTGCCAGTGCTAGTTTGTCTTCCCTCACGGCGCAATCCTTAGATGGAGTGCATCCTCGTCAATTGTCGCTGGTGTCGGACGCGGCTCTTGAAACTTTGTCGGCGCTGTACCAAGCTGTGGAAAGCCTTGGCCTCTTTCCCAAACAACTGTTTTGGATGCTCTTCCCCCTGCTCGAAAAACCCGAAAGGTGGGCTTCGGCCTATCTTGTTGTGCGCTGGGCCTGTTCGCGTTTAGGAGAGATTGAGAAGACCCGAGCTTCTCAGCTTTAACGACAAATGTCCCCGACGTTTCTGGGCTTTCGGTTCTGGTCGTAGTGCGGAAGATGCGGCGTGGCATCAGGCTACCAGGGCCGATGTGGCGGCGCATTCTGGCAAGCAAGCGGTGGGGGTGATTTGGGATGGGAGCAAATATTATGAGAGTTTCGACTTGGATTTGTTGAAGAAACGCGCTTTGGTCCACGGTTTTAACCCGGTGATTGTCAAAACGACGTACAATTCCTGGCGAGGACCCAGGCTCCTGAGGCTAGGCGCCCAGTACGCCGACGCCCCTCTTTTTTCCCAGTCGGGGTTGCCAGCGGGTGACATATTCAATGATTTGTTTGTTAAGGTTTATAGCATAGAGGCTTTCGACCAGTTCGCATTGGAGCACCCGCTGGCCCCTTTGAGCAGCTATGTTGACGACGACTCCCTCACTACGGAAGGTGAGTCGGAGACCGAGGTTCTCGACCGAATGTGCAGGGCTGCAGCGGCCATGTACATTATCTTTCGTGATTATTTGAAGGTGCAGCTGCAGGCGGACAAGCTTACCACGCTCGCCAGCTCGTTGCCTCTTGCACGAAAGCTTGGCAGACTGCTCGGTGGCATGGCTGGCACGGTCACCAATAGTGCGGTGGTGCTGGGCACGGACCTGGCCACAGGACAGCGCCGGGGAGCCAAAAACGCGGGGTGGAAACGTCGACAGCGTCTCAGGCAGATGCACGCTCGGCACAAGATTTTGAAAAGGTACCGTGACCGCTTACCTCGCCAAAAGGGACGGATTGGCAAGATTTACGTTGCGGGTGTTTCCCCTGTTGCTACGTTTGGAGCGGCCGTCGGAGGGCTTAACGACACCGAGCTTCAGGAAGCTCAAAGAGTCATGTTGACCTACAAACCTCCTTATCACCGAGGGGTGTCGTTTCATGCCAAGTTAGCGCTCATGGGGGGCCCCGTTTGGAGAGCGGGAGTTGCGCCAGCGTTGCACTGGGCGCACATCGTTTGGACTGCCCTCACCTCCCCCTCCTCCTCGTGCTACAACGTTAAGGAAATATGTCAGATGTGGGGTGCTGTTCCTATGGATGAAGGGGTCACGTGGAAGAGCTCGCGAGGGCCCATCCAGAGAATGCATCTGTCGTTAAATCGTATTGGGTGGCGCAGTGTGTCTGCCTTGACGTGGCTTGACGACGCTGAAAGAGTTGTGCATCTTGGGTATAACTCGCCTGCTCTCATAGGTCAGTTGCTGCAGCTCGGCGCACAAAGACGCCATAAGAGAGTTTTGGCGAGGCTTTTGCCGTCCTTCAACGGGACGCGCGTGTGTACCGAACCCCTGGTCCGTCTGTTGTGCCCCGAGTCTAAACAGTTGGCCCCGAGGGTAATATACATTGTCACCACTGTGTTTTGCGAGGGACTCTGGACCAGGGCCAGAGCCAGAGCTGCAGGCTACGTCAGTGACGGCAGGTGCTCACTCTGTGGCGAGCCTGATGGAATCAGGCACCGCGTATGGAAATGCCGACATCACGATGCTGTCCAGGCTCGGAAAGATGCGGCTGTCGATCACCCCGAATGGTTGCTGGAGGCGACCGAGAGCACGGATCATTGCTTCTGGGACGAGCTCAAGATGGACCATCCTGGGTCGAAGCTTCCCCCTCCTAGTAACGACCCAATCCGAAGTTGTTCAATCCCGAGGGACAGGAAATTGTTTGGGGCTCCATTGACCTCCAGGGCCTGGACATTTGTATGGACGGTTCTTGTGCTCGTCATGTTGTGAGGGAGTTGTCTCGGGCCGCCTACGCTTGGGTCTTTTTGGGCCCGACAGGGTCAATTGTTGCTTATGCTCAAGGAACGGTGCTGGACGTGCTCCAGCAGACCCCGCAGGCGGCCGAACACCAGGCCATGGCGCTGGTTCCTTTGTTTGTTGAGCGCAGCGGGGATCGTTACTCGGACAGTGCCACCGTTACTAAGTTGTGTAACACCCCTGTGCAGCATCAGATATCGAGTAGACACCGCTATGCGGGAATGCGACGTGGGGCGTCTCTGCATGAGAAGCAGGGCCATGAGTACAGAGTTATTCACACGCCTGCCCACCGCTCTCAAGCGGTCATCGATAGTCTCCCAGGGCCTGAGAGAAGGATCGCTATAGGTAACCAAGCCGCTGATACTTTAGCCAAGCAAGCCCTCCTCCTCCACCCTCAGGCCTCTCCCGCGGAGTACCAAGAAGTTAGCGATGATATAGATAAATTAGTGTTCGCGGCCAAGGTCATGGCCAAAGTTTTGTGCGTTTTCCCCGTCGAGAAATTCGAGCGGCCTCAGTCTGGACCGAGATGTAAGTTTTTACGGACTGGAGGCTGGCACCACTGGGAAAAACTCGACGGGGGCAGTGCCAGGTGTTTGCGTTGCCTGCTGTTTAGTGGCGACCCTGACAGTCGGCCTGAACTAGGCTGCCGAGGGCCGAATAGCACTTGGAAAGGGGTTCTCGACTTCACCAAAGGGCACACCCTTGCGCACACGTTCGTCACGCGCAAGCATAAAGTTTCTAGCATGATGTTTTGCACCACGTGCGGGGCGTATACGTCCCGACGGTGCTTCAAGCTCGGTCAAGAATGTATCGGCAAGAGGCTTCCAGGGGCTAAGACGACCCTCCCTAGGATCATGGCTGGCCTCCACCCTCACTATAGAAACGAGGATGATCGTGTTTCGGCCACTTCCCGCAGGGGAGTGAACTATCTTTGCTACGCGGCCACCACTCCGCCTCCCCCAGAGGTCACAAGACCTGCTTTCGGGATGGAGGGATTGGTTCAGACTCCTGGGATGCTGGCGGTTCTGGCGCGCATCCAGGCTCGTGGAATGGCGCGCGGGAGTAACACTCAGTCCGACAGAGTTTGACAGTCTAGCTTGATCTTGCGGCGCAAGGACGCCTATCATTTGTTATTTTATTGCGCGGACCGGTGCGACTGACCCTTGTGGCAGGCATCCGTGCTAACCCCACACCTGGGGCGAGTCTTGTAGCCGTCCTGGCGCTTCCTGCACCAGGGGCTCTGGCCTCGTCGTCCTTGTGTGGGTGGTCGATTCTTCCCAGTGGCGAGGGTTCGCCTTTTCCGTTTATGCTCAGCACGGCACGGTGCGGCTGACCTTTTTGGCAGGCATCCGTGCTATACCCCACATTTGGGACGAGCCTGATGGTCGTCCTGGCGCTGGCTGCACCAGGGACCTTGGGCTCGTCGTCCTTGTGTGGTGGGTCGAATCTTATCCTGTTTGTTGGTGTGCGTTCTCGTGGTGCGTGCGCTCGTCGTGCACGCGTGTCAGGCACCCCACTTGTGGGGGAAGGAGCATGCACACATGGGCGCGCGGCTTCTAGTCTCGAGCACGGGGACGACTCCGTCCCGACAGTGGCTCTTCTGGTGTTGCTGAGGCCCTTGAGCTTTGGTTCAGGGCCCCAACATCTACTGTCGCTCGTGTGTGGCACGCGTCTTCGTGCACGCGTGTCAGGCACCCCAATTTCTGGGGGAAGGAGCATGCACGCCGAGGGTGCGCGTCTTCTATTTCCGAGCACGGGGATGACTTCATCCTGACAGTTGCTTGTCTGATGTTGCTGCGGCCCTTGACTTTAGGTTCAGGGCCCCAACATCTCTGTCGCGTGTGTGTGGCACGCCTCATTGTTTAGGCTGCCTCCGTTCGCTCTTGCAGAGGGAGCAGCCCCGCGACAGGTCCACATGTCCTTGCCCCATCCGCGGGCAAGGCCCCGATCGCTATGCCGACGGGCGTGGATTTTGTGTATTTGTTGTGGCTGTGCGTGACCTAACAAGTTGGTCACCGTGCGTGGCCTCACTGGCGCACTGTTAGTGCGCGAGTCGGCGAACTGTCGCCGCCCTCGGTCCTGCCCACTGGCTCGCAGAGGAAAAAAAAAGTCTCACCACCTCATTCGGGAGATATTTCTCATGAGATCCGCAGAGAGCAGCCTATATCCCTATCCAGGGGGGTAAATCGGCCAGTGGGGCCCAGCCCACCCTGGTGGGGATGGGGATCGGTTAAACGATGCTCATGACAGCAGAATCTGTCCATTCTGAACAGAATTTGCTGTCAGTGTCGTCGCGCACGTGGTCCACTTGGGACAGTCAGTCGCCCGCTCATCTGCGGTCGCCGTCGGTTTGGACAGCCTTCTGCTGTCGGCCATCCTGCTCATGGTTCCGTACCCATGTCGCTGCCAGAGTTCGCTTCAAAGCAAGACCCGAAGTCTTCACGTCGTAACAGAAACACGACGGGTGGTTGTTGGTATGTTCGGCCTCTGGAAGCCCTCGCCCAGCCCCGGGACCGAAACACAACGACTCAGCACGGAAAGCCGGTCCCGTGGAACGAATGGGTGTCGAGTCTTTTCGAGGGCCACGTCGCGAACAAAAACACACATTGGCGGGGGTCCAGGGGCGGAGGCTCGTCCAAGTCTCCGGCGTCCGCGGGCCGCTTCTGGGTGCTCCGGTGGGGGCGGGCCCCGGGGCCCGCCTGGCCAGCTCAGCCCATGAAGCAGTGGCGAAGCGTCCCAGCTCGCTTATAGCCCCACCAAACAATGTTCTAAGAACTTTGTGTGGCTCCCACGAAATGTTCTTAGAACATTTCTGGCGGAGTCTGTTTTGTTCTAACACATCGGGTTTGTTTTCTAAGAACATTGTTTTTGTTATTAGAACTTCTTTGGGTTCTAAGAACATTTCGTGGTAGGACTATAGGAATGCCGGGACGGTCGGTCCCTGCTCAAGCCCAGGGGCACGGGTCGCTCCTGGGCGCCGCAGGGTCATGCCGTGGAGTTTCTGCCGCCCTGGGCTAGAATAAGGGATCGACTGCAGAATTCATTTGCCCCGTGAGTTCGAACAAGGGTCGAGACCCCACGAATGTCTACGTAAAAAGGTTCCGTCGCTTTACTGCGCGTTCGGCTTATTTTTGGTAGATTCTACGGGAAGAGTGCTTTTCTTTACCAGCGAGCTGACAGATCCCACGCTTTTGCAGACATCCCCACCCACCCACCCGCAATTTGGTTTGCAAACCCCATGCGGCGGCGATTGCGATGAGTGCTTGGCGAGTGCTGGTGCATCTATGTTGCCGCGTTCGCCCGCGCACGGTCGCGCTCACAGCGGGCAGCTAGCTTGGCGCGACTGACGCAGCCGCGGTGGCGCTGACCAGTGGGCACTACCCAGTCGGCACTTCAGTGCGAGTCGGTGACTTGGGCGGGCGCTATATCATGGCGACACAGACAACGCAAGACACGATTATGAAAGCAGCGGTGATGGTGACGATGGTGGCGATGACGACGGCAAGGCCAATGACTGTGCCGATGTCGATCACGCCCGCCGATAAGGATTACGATGCCTTCGAGTCGGCGATGGATGTTTTTGAAGGAGTTCGACATGCGCGGGCGGCCGACGCGCGCGAGCGGCCCGCGTAGTATTATTTGACGCGGATCGTGCCCCCTCCCCGGCGCGCGCGACGACGCGAGCGCGTGCACGTCGCCCCTTAGTTGCAAGGGGCTCTTGTGACAGCGCGCGCGCGCGAGGGCGTTCGCGCGATTTCGACACGCACGCGCGAGAGGCCCGCTTGGTATCATTTTACGAGACTGCTGAAACACCTATGGTTCTCTTAAAAATTCGCACGTGTGTGTGTGTGTGTGGTGTGTGTGGTGTGTGTGTGTGCGTGTGTGCGTGTGTGCGTGTGTGCGTGTGTGCGTGTGTGCGTGTGTGCGTGTGTGCGTGTGTGCGTGTGTGCGTGTGTGTGTGTGTGTGTGTGTGTGTGTGTGTGTGTGTGTGTTTGGGGGGGGGGGTAGATCGCAATATTGCTTTAGAGAAGGGAGTCATTTCTGGGCCAAATCGACTCTTTAGTTGATCCTTTATTCGAGGGGCAGCTCCCAGGCCCCCGCAGAAGACTCGCGGTGAAATTGAATCCACCGCCCAGGGGACCGTAGGGAACTCCAGTTCGTTCCCAGGTGCGTTCCCCGTGACGGCCGAACAATGCCCCGACTGCTTCGATTTTGTCACACACGCCCCCCGGAGGACCTCCCCGTGTAGAGACCTCCCCTGGGCTGCTGGGTCCGCTCCCCCTCTGGGGGGGGTGCGTGGTGGGCGGGCGATAAAGCGGTGGACCGCGGGAGCTGCAGAACAAGGCGCCCTTGAGGGCCCCAAGGCGGGCCTTTTCGGGCCCGCGAGAGGCACCCTTCGTCCACCCCCTTACTCATCGCCCTCTCATTGAGCGTTGCCCAGCCCTTCCACCCCCCAGGATCATAGGGACGCCGCCCCCGGACTACATGGACCCCAGAGTGTTGCTTGCGCTGCGTGTTTTGCGGTTTGCATTGGCGCGCATGCGTGAAAAGGGCGCGCGTGCAGGGCTTGAACTAGCTTCGCATGCCCATGCACCCCTCCCCCAAGAATCAGGGATCAACCCCTCCTGGACGACCAAGGATCGCCCCCTGAAGCATGGGGGGTCGCCCCCCCAGCTGCTCCAGAAATCACCCACCAGACTCAATACAGTGGCCCCTCCTCCGGACTAGGGTTCAGTCGGGCCTGTCCCTCTACAGGGGGAATACTCAAAAATAGTCAAAAAATAGCCTGAGGATTGTTTTTTTGAGTACTATTGTCCAACATCCCCCTGTAGGGGGACAGGCCCGACCTAAGACTAGGGACCCCCTGCCTGGGACCGTCTGGCCACGCCAGCAGGCCTGTGCGTTGTCGACGCGGCGGCGCGCCTGCGGCTGCCGCACTCGCTCGGCACTCGGGACGCCGAAGCGGCTTCCGCCAGGAGTGGTGCCTCGAACTCCAGGGGCCGCGTGCAGCTATCTTGGATGCTCGTTTGGGGACCTTCCTGGGGCCCACCTTACGGATTCGACCCCATTGCGACTCAAGTTCGACCCCATGTCGGCTCAAGTTCGATTCCATGTGTTCTCAAGTTCGATTCAGCTTCGACTCGGGGGCGGCGACTCAGGGTCGGCTCACATCGACGGACGTTCGACGCAGCTTCGACGCGCGAACGGAGCGAGTGTCTCCAGGAAGGTCTCCAGAAGGAGCAGCCCAGCTGACAGGGGCAGCGATGTGACGCTGAAGCCGGCACGGGGCCAGAGGTGGCCAGGCGCTATAGTTCTGGCGAGCACGACGAGGGGGCGAGGTTCGAGGTGCTGGGTTCGGGAATGTTTTTCCTTGGCATCGCTCGGACGTGTGCATTTTTCCTTCGGCGAGGACCATCGAGGAGCATCCTCGATCATTTGGCGAAGAAACCACGCACGAAACCGGAAAAAGCACAGGGAATGGACGTCCGAGCGATGGCCAGTTTTGTCCCTCGTCAAGCATGTATTTCGGGAGACACATGGCGCCAGAGCTGCACCCCAGCAGGGGTCCTCGGGCAGATTTTCAGCGGATCTGCCCGCTTTTCCCGGGGCCTCTCCAGTGCAGCCTCCAACGTTAGGGGGGATCGGCTCTCCGGAGGAAACATCGACCCCCGGGCGCCAACTCATGGCCGACGGGGCCTGATAGCCCACGCTGCAGGGGGATCTCTGACGAACGCCTGCATTTGTTGCCCAATGTCACTCACCCCGAGACGTGGTTTATTCGTCGGACGTGGCAGTTGGTTGGTGCTTTGATGCTCGCGGCATGTCCAGTATTATGCGACGCTGATAGACCGACCTGTTTCTCTCTGATGGGCTGGTATAGTGCGTTTGTTGTCGTATCCATTCTTCGTCCCGCCTTCAACTACGTGGGCTATGGGCGGGAGGACCCAGACTCTGTCCAGAGCTTCGTCGACGAGGCCGATGTTGTTGCCTTGGCAGGTGTACTTCAAATTGCTTGTGATTGAACGTTGATTTCACATGGCGTTTCATATGATGCATGAGTGGAGGAGGAGATCGAAGGTAGGAAGTAGAACCTCGTCGTCGTTGGCCTCCGCCTCCTCCTTCTCCTCTCTCCTGTTCCCTTGTTCCTCCTCGCTCTTCTCCTCCTCCTCCTCCTCTTCTTCCTCCTCCCTCTTTCCTCTTGCCTCCTCATCGTTCCTCCCACAGCATCCACTTGGATCCGATCCGATGTCGATGTTGGCGGACTCGGTCCCATTCCATCTCGGTTGTCCGTCCATCCGATGCGGACCCGTGTTTGCAGTGCGCTGTCATTCGTCCTGGTGCGGTCGAGCCGACTCGAGCTCGATGCCGTGCTCCGTACCGACGCGGCCCTGCTCGATGCACTCCCCGACTCGCCGATCCGAGGCCCCGATGCGGTGCCGGCGGTCTCGCCCCAGGCCCACGACTTCCTGGGCAAGGCCAGGGGGGAGGTCGCGAAAGGGGTAGCCGGGCGGCTTGAAACGGGAACGGAATACAACGTGATGGGCTTGCTTTCCACCACCACCACCATAAGTTGGAGGCGGGTGGAGGATGAGGAGGAGGAGAAGGAAGAAGAGGGGGAGGAGGACCCCCTCCGCCCTCCAACTTATGGTGGTGGTTGTGGGAAACAGGCCCATAACAACGGACTATACACGGCAGCAGCAGATGCTGCCCAGAACCAACAATGGCCATTGTTCGCGACGGGCGCCCACTGCTGCAAGGGGACGGCGTCCGCTGCGGATCCGCCACCGCTTCCTGTCCAGAAGGAACTGGAACTGCTGTCGGCGTCCGTCTCTACTCGTGAAGGACAATCAACGGCATATCGGCGGCCAGCCAGGGGGGAAGTGAGAAGGAGACGGCCTTCATAGAAAGCCTTCATAGAAGGCTGGAGGCCTTCTGAGAGTTTTGTCTTCTGTGACTTCGGAAAGAGCGCGTAACAATTCTGAGAAACCAGGAAAATCCAAGCATTCTGAGAAAACTTTCTCCTTCTCACTTCCCCTGGGCCCGCCGCCGAGCATACCTATAAATTTTGGAAGCTCTGCGCGGATCTCTTGGATCGGCGCTCGGACTCCCCTGGCGGCGCCTCCGGTGCCGCCCCTGGCGCGCTCCGCGCGCCACGGAGGAGGAGCCCGGCGCAGATCCGATTGATCCGCGAGGACCGTCCAGAGTCTACGTTTCTGCTCTTCGTTTCCTTATATGTTCTCTCCGTCCCCACCCAGTCCTTCCGAGGGTACCGGTCGGCTCGGGCGACAAGGGGGGGTGGCCTGGAAGGGGGAGGGGGGCGAAATCTTGTGCAAGCAGCCGTCTGGCGTCAGGGTAGCCAATTGCGTGAGCTGATTCGCCACTCCGATGCTGCCCCCTCACCCCCTTCCCCAGATGTCCGACGATGTGTTTTTTCAGCGCCTCGACCCGTTCCCCGTACGTGGTGTGTTGTCAAGGGCCCCGTGTGTGATGACCCTGGGGCCCGACGATAAGCGAAATACGTTCGAGAAATGGCCTATACAGACATGTTCGGAGCTCCGTGCCGATTTCTTGAATCTGCGCTAGAGCTCCCCGGCGGAGCCTCTGGCGCCGCCCCTGGCGCTCTCCGCGCGCCGGGGGGGGGTCCAGCGCGGATTCGAAAAATCTGAGCGGACATCCGAAAGTTCATGCTTATGCAGCTATTTTTGTTCCTCTAGACTCTAGACTCGGCCAGGCAGAACTTGGCCAGCTGAACTCGGCCACTCTGAACTCGGAACGGGCCGAATTCAGCCTGGCCGAGTTCAGCCTGGTCGAGGTCAGCCAGCCGAGTTCAGCTTGGCCGAGTTCAGCTGGCCGAGTTCAGCCTGACCAAGTTTTTCCTGGCCGAGCGCATCTGCTGCCTGATGACGGGCCCCAGACGCGAAAATCGATGACAATTCTCCGGATTGATAACGTCGTACATATTTGGGCTACCCACGGACTTGCGAGTTGGGGGCATCCCGGGGGGCCTCATGGGGGCCTTTTGGGGGCCTCCTGGCCACCTCTTGGGGCCCTCTTGGGGCACCCTTGGGAGCCTTGGGAGCGCTCTTGGGGCCATCTTGGGAGGAGATCGATCAAACAAGGGGGGTTCCTTCGCGCGGCGACGGCCCTCCCGCGCCAGCGGCCGCCACACGAGCGCTCCTCCCCCATCGTCATCCCTCTCCCCGCTGGTCCTCCCCCTCCATCGCGCTCCCTCCCCCCCGACCACCCTGTCCCTCCTCCCTCCCCTCTCCCGACAACGACGCAGTGTCTGTTGCTCGACGTGGCCCCCGCGGGGAGCGACCTCGTCCTCCCGGGGGCGGCGCGCTTCTCGCTCCCGGGCCCCTCGGCATCCCAGATGGGGTCGGAGCACATGGGGTCGGAGGATCGCGCCGCATCGCCGAGGCATTCGCCGATGCGGCCCGATGCGGAGCCCGATCTGCCTCGCGCCGACGTCGCCGATGCATCGCTGATGCATCGCCGAGGCATCGCCGATGCATCGGCGATGCGGCGCGATCCTCCGACCCCATCTGCTAAACCCATCCAGGAGGCCTCTACGTACACGTAACCCAGACCCCCCATGTGTTCCAGCGCAGTGTCAACCAGACGGGGCCAGGACGAGGATGCATCGCTGATGCATCGCCGATGCATCGCCGATGCATCGGCGATGCGGTGCGATCCTCCGACCCTATCCGGGAGGCCTCGAAGGCAGCGGCGGGCCCCTCTCCGTGTGGTGCCCCCCCCTGCGTGGCCGGCGCGGCCCCGGCCTCCGCCCGCCCAGCGTGAAGAGTCGGGCGTGGCCCTTCATGGAGGAGGAGTGCTCAAAAGTAGCAAGAAGCACTGCTCAAACAGAGAGGAGGAGTACTCAAACATATAAAAAACATTGCTCGAAAAATAGAGGAGGAATTCTCCTCTACAGGTGTCCCTCTAGAGGAGGAGTGCTCATAAATAGCAAGAAGCACTGCTCAAACAGAGAGGAGGACTACTCAAACATATCAACAAAGACATTGCTCAAGCATAGAGGAGGAATGCTCCTCTACAGGTGTCCCTCCAGAGGAGGAGTGCGCAGAACTAACAAACAAAACATGGGGGACGATTAGTTTTTTACTATTTGGGGATATTCTTGAACTATGGTTTGGAATATGTTTCATTCTTCGTCCAAAATCCACTTGTATAGGGGGACATGCCCGACCCAAGCCTCGCGCCGCGGGGTGGCCGGCCTGGCGCGGCGCGAGGGAGCGTCAGGGCTGGGGGCTGTCAGGGATACGTCCTTAGGACGAAAGTTTTATCCCCTTGGGCCCGGCCCCGCTCGACATCAATACAGCTCTCTCCTCCCGTTCGCTGCACGCAGCTCGTCCAGACGCCGTCCGTGCGGCGGCGCCGATGTTCCCTCGCGAACTCGTCATCGCCATTTTCATCTCAAGATGAGACTTTCTCGTCCTGCGTGAGTAGCTGCTGAGTCGCGCCTCGGGGACCCGAACTGGAGCTACCCCAGACCGCAGTCATCCTGGGTAACTCGGGCGTCCAACCCTCCCGAATCATCAGGGCTGGGTGCAATCGGGGTAAATACAGATTCGTGCCCCAGAGGCCCAAACCGGATGTACCCCAGGCCGCAGGTATCACGGATAGCTCGGGCGTCCAAGGCTGTCCAAGCAGCCCATCGGCGGCGAGCCAGGGGGGAAGTGAGAAGGAGAAGGCGGCGGGGCTTCTCAGAAGGCCTCGGGCCTGTTCGAGGTTTTCTCTGCGTCTGGGGGGGTTCTGACATGTTTTCAGCCCCGTCTCATTTCCCCCCCGGGCTGGCCGCCGAGTCTGACCCCGCCTCATCATCTCGGAACGGATACGCCCATTCCAGAGCAGGCCGTGGCGCTCCGAGGCATCTTCCAGAGCCGCCGGATCTCAAAGATTTCCGAGGTATCCTCGCCCGGTTTTATCCTCGTTTTGGCTTCGTCTGATCATCGCGTTGGTTCGCGCCTAATCTGGCTTAATCCTGGGCGGAATCAGGCCTAATCCGGCTCAGCTGGTTGCCCCTTGAGTGTGGACTTACACGTTCTTGCAAGGAGCTCCCTGGAGCTGTTTCCTAACCTCTCCCTGGTCCTCTCTCCCTCCTGCTCTCTGCTCCTCACTCGTCCTCCTACCCCTTTCCTCCTCCGTCCCTCCCTCCTCGTCCCCTCCTTTCTCCTCCCTCGACCCCGTCGCGCCGTGACACAGACCACGACGGGCCCCAGGGGCCGTCAAGCAGAGCTCGGCAGGGGCTGGTCTTGTGGAGCCTCTCTGGGCCCGCCGTCCGTCCCTCCGGACCAGCGCCACGCCCCTCGGGGCCCATCTTCTCCACGCCGAGGGTCGGCGACCACAGAGGGCATGGTTACGCCGGGGTGTGGTTTCCGATCGGCGCCGTCGGGGCCCGTTGGGCCAGACGCTGTCCTCGTCGGGGCTCCCCGGGGCGCGGCGGAGAGCTCTGTCGAGTTCCTCGCCCGCCCCCCCGGGGGCCCCCCCCGGGAGCCGGCTGCAAGCCACACCCCTTGCAGAAACCACACCTTTCGGAGTCGCCGAAAGGGGGACGGCCGCTGGGCAGGCCCGCGATGGAGAGGGCTCGCTCCCAGAAAACTCTCAGCGCCTCCAGCTGCGCTGCGCTCGGGAGCGGCCGCGGCTCCACGTGCGTCCTCCACGGAGCGCGCGCGATGGCCCGACGCAGAGTGGTCTAGGAGGAGGATCCTGCGGCTCGTTTTCCGTGCCTCGCCGGATGTCTGCCCGCGGGGGCAGCGCAGTTCGGGCAGCGAGCGCCCGCATCGACGCAGCACGCAGGGAGGGAAGCACGAAACATTGAGAGATCTGGACTCGGAGCCGCGGGGAAGCAAAGGGCTCCTCCTCCTCCCTGCCTCCCTCCCTCCCTCCCTCCCTCCCTCGACGCAGCACGCAGGGAGGGAAGCACGAAACATTGAGAGATCTGGACTCGGAGCCGCTGGGAAGCAAAGGGCTCCTCCTCCCTGCCTCCCTCCCTCCCTCCTCCTCCCTCCCTCCCTCCCTCCCTCCCTCCCTCCCTCCCTCCCCCTCCTCCTCCTCCTCCTCCTCCTCCTCCTCCTCCTCCTCCTCCTCCTCCTCCTCCTCTCCGTTTGCGAAGGCCTTGCGGCCGGTGTAACCGACCCCGCAGGGAGACGACGACGACGACGACGACGACGACGACGGCGACGGCGACGGCGACGGCGACGACGACGACATGAAGCAAAGGGGTCCTGAGGGAAGGGGATTTCGTGTTTGGTCGCCGATTGGGGCCGCGGGGCCCTGAGCAACTGCAGGATGAGAGAAGCATATCTGAGGGGCGTCTTGGGGCCATCGTCGGCCACCCTCTGCCCTTGGGACCCTCTTCGCAGCTTCCTGGGGCTGTCTTCTGAGGCTCGCGGGCCCTTTCTGCCCGTGCGCTGCCGTCCCAGAGCGGCCAGGAATAATGACGAGTTTCCCCCTCTGGCTGCTTGTTGCCGCGGGCCCTTCTGCCCGTGCGGTGCCGACCCAGAGCGGCCAGGAATCGGAGCTTCCCCCTGCGTCCCCCTCCCCCTGGTGGCTCTCTGCTGCTGCCGAGGGGCTACCGCGGGTTCCTTGGCAGACAGCAACATGGAGATATGATTGGAGAGACGTAATAACATGCCACAGGGCTGGACCTAAACGGTGTTTTGCAATTTCGTGGGTCGTTTTCGTTTTGATGACGTTTTGCTGTACAGGCGGATTGAAGACACATCGAGGAAAAGCGAAAACAAAACGAAACCAAAAAACACCATTTAGGTTCAGCCCTGCAACATGCCACACACAAGCACAGGACGCCAGGCAATGCAGCAGGAACTTTCATGCAATTGAGGGGGCGGTGGAAGCGTACCCCTGAGTTGTGGAGAGCAGCTTTTGGCGCTGTCCTGTTTCGAAGGTCGAGTGGCCCTCCCCCTTCCTTCGTCTTCAGGGGGCCGGCGGAGATCCAATATCCTTCCAACGTCTTCCCACTTTCTGTGTCTACCCGTTGTGTTTCCGATCGATTGGTGTGGACATGCATGGGTGTGCCGAGGGGGAAACCTGACATGTTATGATAAGAGAGCAACATTGGAAGCTGGCAGCCAGGGTTGGGTAATGTCGGAGGCTAGCTGGTTCACAGTGGTGCGCATCGGCTGCGGTTTTTGTTTTAGCTGCGCCTCTCGCGGGAGCCCCTCGCGCGGCTGAGCGGCATCGGCCGTCGATGGAAGCGCAGGAGTGGAATGAGGGCTCCTGCCCACTCCGTCTCGTGTCGGGTATAGCCAGGGCCCCAGGTAGGGGGACCCGGTTAGCAGTGGAGCCCCGGAGCCCGTAGATTGGCCAGAAGCGCTGAACCAGGTCTGCCGCAGCTGGCGTTTTTTTTCCGGGTGACGGCAGTTCCGGTGAGCACAGCGGGGCGGGGGGGGGGGGCGTCCCCCAGTACACATCACTAAACCAGGTCCCACTAAACCCAGTTCTGCCAACGCCCGATCGTGGTTCTCTCAGGTCCTTGGCATCGCTCGGACGTGTGCATTGTTCCTTCGACGAAGACCATCGAGGAGCATCCTTGATCATTTCGCGAAAAATCCACGCACGAAACCGAAAAAAGCACAGGGAATGGACGTCCGAGCGATGGCCAGGCTCAGCATTGCCTCCATCTCGAGTGGCCGACACGGCCTCCCAGCTCCGGGGTGGGGCTCTGTCGGACCTTCCTTTCTGGGGGGCGTCTTCGTTTGAGATTTTTGCCACACGCCAGCGAGCTGCAGCGAAGGCGCAGGGCGCAGTGGGGCCCGTGAGCGCTCTCCACCGAACCCTGTTACATCTATGTTGCCATTACTCGTGAAACGTCTCCGTGTCTAGCCGCGTTTCATTGATGTCTTTCTGTTTGTTGTCGGTTTTGGTGTATTTCTCGGCTTCTCTCGTTCTTTCTTTGTTTTTCTTTGCCTCTCTCTCTCTCTTTCTTCCCTTGTATTTACCGATTGTATATGACACTTACGGTGTGGCACGCTTGAGAGTTTGTTCTTGTGTGTCTGGCCAAGGGTGGACCTGGGCTTCGCATGCTCGTCAACAACGCAGGCGGATCTCTCCTCCCGAGCTCGGCAGCCAGCAGGATGAGGCGGGAGGAACAGGATGTGCATGCTCATACGCTTGCCGTAATTCTGGCGGTCTGACGCTTCTGAGATGGAACCCTCTTGCTGTACTGTGCTTCGTGGATGAGGAGGGGGAGCCATGGGCATGCGAGCCATAGCGGCAGTGTCCCGCTATAGGGTCTTGTCCCGAAGGGAGGTCCAGCGGATCACGTCTGCGTGCTACAGAATCTCCGATAGCGGCCCTCATCGCATGGCATGTGCATCAGGGATCCGTGGGGAGCTCCACGATGTTACTGCGCAATTCGATCAAATCCATGTCATTCGATCCACCTTACGAGTCTATCTTGTGGTGCAAGCGCGGTTGTGGCCGAGCGCGATCACAATATCAAGGGTTGTACGTTGACAAGCACCCCCTGGGGCGCAGACCCCTTCTCCCACGGGCTGGCACACTGCTTGGAGAGGCAGTATAGAGAAGGCGCCCGTTTTGGCAAACGAGGTCAGAGTAGCAGGACACTTGCATAATGCAAGAGCATGAAGAATACAGGAGGAGGAGGGATGATGATGATGATGATGATGAGGAGGAGGAGGAGGAGGAGGAGGAGGAGGAGGAGGAGGAGGAGGAGGAGGAGGAGGAGAGGAGGAGGAGGAGGAGGAGGAGGAGGAGGGAGGAGGAGGAGTTGGAGGAGGTGGAGGAGGAGAGGACCAGAGGAGGGCGTTCCCTGGGGCAGAACTGCCACCCGAAACAGTCGGACAGAGCCCCCCCCTCCTGCCTCCCGGGGCCGCCGGCCGCCTATGCGCTTCGCTCCAGATGCGGCTCGGTGCGCCGCCGCCGGGGGCCGCGATTCCGATCCGAGTCGATTCGGGATGACGATCCTCCTCCTCCTCTCCTCTTCCTCCTCCTTCTCCTCCTCCGCCCTCCGCCCTCCGCCCTCCTCCTCCTCCTCCTTCTCCTCCCCCTTCTCCCCTTTGGAGGGGCCTGGGAGGCTCGATATATATATATATATATATATATATATATTATATATACGAAAGAGCGCGTTCTGTGGTCGCTTCGAGGGGGGGGGGTGTTTGGAACCGGACCCCCCCCCCCTCCCGTGACGGACGGGGGGGGGTCGAACCCCTCCTCACCCTCCCCCTTCCCTACTTCTCGTTTCTCCCTCTCCTCGGGCCAGCGCTTGCGTCGGCGGCGGCTGGCGGCGGCGGCGGGGACGACGATTTCCTTGTCTGGGCCGGCGCCGGCGCCTGCGGCGGGCGGCGGCGGCGGCGGGGAGCGTCGACGAGGACGACGGTGGTGGTGGTGGTGATGGTGGTGGTTGTGTTGGTGGGCGGTGGTGGCGGTGGTGGTGGTTGTGGTTGTGGTGGTGTGGTGGTTTGTTGTGGTGGTGGTGGTGGTTGTGTTGGTGGGTGTCGGTGGTGGTGGTGGTGGTGGTGTGGTGTGTGGTGGTGGTTTGTGGGTGGTGGTGGTGGTGGTTTGTGGTGGTGGCAGTGGTGGGTTCGTTGTGGTGGTGATGGTGGGTTGTGGTGGGGGTTGGGGTGGTGGAGGGTTGTGGCGGTGGCGGCGGTTTGTAGAGGTGGTGCTGGTGGTGGTGGTGGTGGTGGCAGCGGTGGTGGTGGTGGTGGTGTGGTGGTTTGTGGTGGTGGTGATGGTGGTCGGTTGTGGTAGTGGTCGTGGTGGTGGTTGTGGCGGTGGTGGTGGTGGTGGTGTGTTAGATTGTGGTGGTGGTGGTAGTGGTGGTGGTTTTTTGTTGTGGTGGTGGTGGTGATGGTGAGTGGTGGTGGTGGTTGTGGTGGTGATTGTGTGGTGGGTTGGTGGTGGTGGTGGTGGTGAGTTGAGGCGGCGGTGGTGGTGGGAGTGGTGGTGGTGGGGTTGGTAGTCGTGGTTATTATCCTCGCTGCGTCCCCGCCGTCGCCGGCGCCAGCGCTGGCGCTGCTGGCCGGCCGCCGCCAGCGCCAGCGCCGGCGCCTGGGGGGGGGGGGTTGTCCCCTCCTTCCCCGGGGGGGGCGGGGGCCAGGGGGGGTTTGAACCCCCCCCCACCCCCTTTGGGCTGCCTCTGGTCATCGTCGCTGCATCCCCGCCGTCGGCGTTGCTGGCGGCCGCCAGCGCCGGCGCCGAGGGGGGAGGGGGGGGGGGACGGGAGGGGGGGGTTTGGGGGGAGGGGAGTCCCCCTGGTTTTGATCGGCGGCGCCGAGTGTTTGAGGGAGGGGCCCACCCCCCGGCTCGAAATGCGCCGCCGAACGTTCCCAAGGCAAGTGCCCGTGAAACGCGTTTTGTTTCATATACACATTGATGATCGATGTATGTATGTATATTTATATATAAATATATTCAAATACATATATACATTCATATGTCTGGTTTGGTGATATATATATATATATTCTCATACGCACCTCTCCGAGGGAGTAGAGCTCAGAGGCGATTAATGCGCACGCGTCCGCGATTTGTCTGGGCGTTTCGCTCGGGACATCCTCGAAATTCTGAAAATCGGTGGCACCCCTCACGCAGATCGCGACGTCAGGGTCCAAAAACACATGGGAAATTCAACATTTTAACATAAAACCTTCAAAAACACATGGTAATTTCAATAATTGTGACCCCGATTCTCAGTGAATGGCGGTTTCGCTTGAAAAATCCTTCCAAAATCGAGCCCCAGACCCCGCCTCGGAGCCTCCTGGGGGCCTCCTGGAACCTCCTGGGGCCTCCTGGGCCTTCTGAACCTTCTGGCACCCCAGACCCCGCCTCGGAGCCTCCTGGGGGTGTCCTGAAACCTCCTGGGGCCTCCTGGGGCCTCCTGCGGCCTCCTGGAGCCTCTTGGGGCCTCCTGAAGCCTCCTGGGGTCTCCTGGGGCCTCCTGAGGCCGCCTGGGGCCTCCTGGGGCCTCCTGGGGCTTCAGAACTACATGCACACAGAGACACAAATCACGCCCAACACATCACACGCTAGACAAACATAACACACACACACACACCTACAACACACAAAAAGCACGCACCACACGAAGCATACATCACAAACACACACACACACACACACACACGCAGAACACTCACAATCCTGGGGCCTCCTGGAGCCTCTTCTGGTATCCAAGTCGGGCCTCCTAAGGCTTCCCGGGGGCCCTGGTACACACATCGCAAGATGTGGCAACCCCACTTTCGCTCGAGTGCGACTTCGATGTTGCATTTCACTCCTGCTTCAAACGCCCCTTCAGTTTTTTGTATGAGCCTGGGCACACACGTGCCACTTGTATATATATATATATATATATATATGTACATATATATACATATGTAGTTGCCGCGAGCCTTCGGAGGCCTCAATTGAGGCCCTTCCTCGCCCCCCAAAAAATGGCCCGACATCTGGAGGGGAGCAACCACACAGACCCAATACGTCGTCGATGCCTGGGAAGATGCAGGAAACTTTGGGAAGTGGAGGGCAAGACGAAACTCCAATAAGGAAAGTATTGGGCAATATGGGGAATCCTGGGATTTGTGTCTATTGATTTGTGTGTCCCTGGGCCCCCTTTCAAAACAGCAGCGCGCAAACACCTCATTCCTGAACCCTCCGCCTTCTCTTGCCCCGCAGGGGATTCACCTGGATCCGATCCAGTACCGTTGCAACATCGACTCTGATGCGACGCGTTCCCGACGTTCTCGAGAGCGCCTTCTGCGTTGCGCCTGGAGGGGTTTTTGGGGGGATGCGTAACGAGACCCCGCCCCACAAACGTGAAAATCGAGGGGATTCGAACCCGCCCCCCCGCGCATCAGCAAATGTCGACGACGGCTGCGACGGCAATGGCGACGACGACGACGAACACGATGACGACGACGACGACGACGACGGCCCGGACACGTTCAGTCAGACGGGCAGGCGGGACATTGAATACAACCAAGTGTGTCCCGTCAATTTTGATGACCCGCCCGCCGGACTGAACGTCCTGCTCATGGTTTTCGTCGTTGTCGTCGTCGCCGGTGGATTCTACCCTCTATACCGCCCCAATATTTTCCCATCAACCCGTATGGGGTTGCATTTCATGTCCCGCCCGCGCGCCGCATTCAAATACATATATACATTCATATGTCTGGTTTGGTGATATATATATATATATATATATATATATTCTCATACGCACCTCTCCGAGGGAGTAGAGCTCAGAGGCGATTAATGCGCACGCGTCCGCGATTTGTCTGGGCGTTTCGCTCGGGACATCCTCGAAATTCTGAAAATCGGTGGCACCCCTCACGCAGATCGCGACGTCAGGGTCCAAAAACACATGGGAAATTCAACATGTTAACATAAAACCTTCAAACACATGGTAATTTCAATAATTGTGACCCCGATTCTCAGTGAATGGCGGTTTCGCTTGAAAAATCCTTCCAAAATCGAGCCCCAGACCCCGCCTCGGAGCCTCCTGGGGGCCTCCTGGAACCTCCTGGGGCCTCCTGGGCCTTCTGAACCTTCTGGCACCCCAGACCCCGCCTCGGAGCCTCCTGGGGGTGTCCTGAAACCTCCTGGGGCCTCCTGGGGCCTCCTGCGGCCTCCTGGAGCCTCTTGGGGCCTCCTGAAGCCTCCTGGGGTCTCCTGGGGCCTCCTGAGGCCGCCTGGGGCCTCCTGGGGCCTCCTGGGGCTTCAGAACTACATGCACACAGAGACACAAATCACGCCCAACACATCACACGCTAGACAAACATAACACACACACACACACACACTACAACACACAAAAAGCACGCACCACACGAAGCATACATCACAAACACACACACACACACACACACACGCACAACACTCACAATCCTGGGGCCTCCTGGAGCCTCTTCTGGTATCCAAGTCGGGCCTCCTAAGGCTTCCTGGGGGCCCTGGTACACACATCGCAAGATGTGGCAACCCCACTTTCGCTCGAGTGCGACTTCGATGTTGCATTTCACTCCTGCTTCAAACGCCCCTTCAGTTTTTTGTATGAGCCTGGGCACACACGTGCCACTTGTATATATATATATATATATATATATGTACATATATATACATATGTAGTTGCCGCGAGCCTTCGGAGGCCTCAATTGAGGCCCTTCCTCGCCCCCCAAAAAATGGCCCGACATCTGGAGGGGAGCAACCACACAGACCCAATACGTCGTCGATGCCTGGGAAGATGCAGGAAACTTTGGGAAGTGGAGGGCAAGACGAAACTCCAATAAGGAAAGTATTGGGCAATATGGGGAATCCTGGGATTTGTGTCTATTGATTTGTGTGTCCCTGGGCCCCCTTTCAAAACAGCAGCGCGCAAACACCTCATTCCTGAACCCTCCGCCTTCTCTTGCCCCGCAGGGGATTCACCTGGATCCGATCCAGTACCGTTGCAACATCGACTCTGATGCGACGCGTTCCCGACGTTCTCGAGAGCGCCTTCTGCGTTGCGCCTGGAGGGGTTTTTGGGGGGATGCGTAACGAGACCCCGCCCCACAAACGTGAAAATCGAGGGGATTCGAACCCGCCCCCCCGCGCATCAGCAAATGTCGACGACGGCTGCGACGGCAATGGCGACGACGACGACGAACACGATGACGACGACGACGACGACGACGGCCCGGACACGTTCAGTCAGACGGGCAGGCGGGACATTGAATACAACCAAGTGTGTCCCGTCAATTTTGATGACCCGCCCGCCGGACTGAACGTCCTGCTCATGGTTTTCGTCGTTGTCGTCGTCGCCGGTGGATTCTACCCTCTATACCGCCCCAATATTTTCCCATCAACCCGTATGGGGTTGCATTTCATGTCCCGCCCGCGCGCCGGAGTGAACGTCCATGCCCATGGTCCTTGTCGTCGTCGTCGCCGTCGGCGTGGGCGCCGCCTTCCTCGGTCCGACTGTTGGAGGTTTCCCCCCAACCTTGCCCCGTGAGCAAATGAGGATTTACTTTAGGCCCGCCCTCCCGAGGGAACGTTTTGCATGTGGTCGTCGTCGTCGGCGTCGTCGGCTGTTGCCACATGGCTTTCTCCACCGTTCTCCCATCAGCGACGGCGTCTTACAGCAGTCGCCCTGTCTCCGACACTCCGACGATCCGCTGCTGGCCGATGATGCTGCACGGCGCCGCCGTGCAGCCCCGGCGTGGCCGATCCGATCCGTCCCGACTCCGTGCCAATCACGAACGAACAACACACCCATACCTATAGGGGGGTCGTTTGGGGGAGGATTGGCTATGGGTATGGGTGCGGGTTGTCGGACCCTGGGGAACGCTCTCGTTCGAGAGGGGACCCCCATTCGACAACACGCACCCATAGCCCTCTCCCCCCCCTATGGGTATGGGTGTGTGTTGTTGGTTCGTCATGCCAATGCGGTCTGATCCGACGCTTCTTCCGCCGATCCGATCCGGGTCCCGATGTGAGGCGGACTGCCACGGGGCCAGGATCTCAAGCGGTTGGAGGCTCGAAGGGAGGAGGAGGGTCGGGCGGGGCCAGGACGCAGATGGATCGTTTCAGAGCGGGTCTGAACGCTCTCGGAGCTTTCTAGGACGCTCTGAGGCCGCAGCGCCCGATGCATCCGCCAGAGCCGCTGGATCTCCGAGATGGCCAGTGTCCATGTCCGATCTTGTCACTGTCCTAGCTTTGTCCCCCCCCTCTCTCCTTCCTCCTCCTCCTGCCCCTTTCTCCTCCTCCTCCTCCTCCTCCTGCTCCTCCTCCTCCTCCTCCTCCTCCTCCTCCTCCTCCTCCTCCTCCTCCTCCTCCTCCTCCCCCCACCTTTCAGCGACACGGCGTTCGCTTCTCTTGCCGTTGCAGAGGTCGGTGCCGCAGTGTTCTCAGGGTTGACGGCACGACGCGGTTCACCCGATTCGATGCCAACGCATTTGTGATGTGCATGGTTGCTGCTTTGTTGTTCCTCACTCTCTCTCTCTCCTGGCTTCGTCTTGTAGGGGTCCCAGCTCCGCCCCGAGGCGTCATGCTGCCCGCCAGCGGCTCCGGGGCCAGCGAGGCCACCGTGCAGCGGGGGCCGGGCACCACGTGGCAGGCGGGCGGTTGCCGGGCGTCGTGCCTCGGCGAGGGCGGAGTTGAGAGGAGGGAGGGGGGCGGAGGCAAGCTGGCTCGGTGCGCTCGCGCCACATCTGTCATTACCAGCCTGGAACATATCCCTATCCCCATGCTGGGCACCAATCTTAGGGACTCCCTTATTTTTTGAGGGCGAAACCCTACGATTGTCATCGCCTTTTCGCGTGTCAATCTTAGGGATAGTGATACGTTCGAGGCTGGTAATGTCAGGCGATCGCCAACATGGATCAAGGGGGCGTGGATTAGCGACGGGTCCCGCTTCCATGGGAAATCGCGGATTATCGCCGCCGAGCGAGTCGGCACCGGCCGCATTTTACAGAGGGCACTTCCCCCGATCCATGGATCTGGCGACCGCGCGCCGAATCGAAGGATCGCTAATCCATGTTCACGCTCCCCCGACATCCCTCCGTCCCATCACTTCCCGCTGCGCCTTTTGTGCTCCGTCCGGAGGCGCGTGCCGTAGCCGACCTTGAGCTCCAAAAAGATGACCCCTATCGTGTTCCGCTGCGCGCAGTTCGGGAAAGAGATTCGTGTACATTGGAGGGGGAGGTGGCGGTTGAGCAGGAGGATGCGCATGAGGGAGGGCGGAGGAAAGAGGTCGGAGGAGGGATGGGAGATGAGGGGGGGTAGGCCCATATCATGGGATACCATGCGACGGTGGCGATCGATAGCGACCGATCGGCTTTCCAAGTCTGTCGCGGCCGATAGCGACGGATCGGTCGCGACAGGCATCGGAATTTGAAGTTGACTCGGTAGCGATCGATCCCGCCGGTCGCGACGAACACAATTATGGCATCCAATATTCAAGGTAGGGGGTGGTGGACATTAGGCTGGGGCCATGATCTGTGCCCGGATTCGATCGCCGCCTCCTCTTATTTCAAGCCGTCCCTTCGCCCCCCCCTCGGGGCTTCGCAGGGAGCGTGCTCGGCGGTGGAAGGAGGGTGGTGGGAGAGAGGGTGGAGGTTCAAGGTTTGAGGAGGGAGGAGGAGCATGAGGAGCAGGAGGAGGAGGCGGATCAGGAGAAAGAGGAGGAAAAGTGTGAGGGGGAAGCTGGGGAAGGAGGCGGGGGAAGAGAAGGAGGGGGAAGGAGGAGGAGGAGGGGCAGGGAAACCGGAAATTCGAGGGAGGAGGAGGCGGAGGAGGAGAAGGAGAATGAGGAGGAGGAGGGAAGGGGCTTTGACCTTTGTGGCATACGGAAACCTGAAGCTTTCACCGTCCAGGCGGATGAGGAGGAGAAGGGGGATGGAAGCCGCGTGCCCGATGGATTTGGTCGGCAGCCAGCGCGGTGCCCTCCCCCCAAGAGGGCGCCCGCGTAATTACCTGTACCAGTTCTCTTACATCTGCTCCTACATCCAATTTGCACTCACCTCTTACATGTCTTTTCTCTGCCTTCAGGACTCAGGTCACCGCGACCTCGACATCGGTACGCAGCAACACCACTACTACCACGGCTTCCACCCACTCTAGCACTCGTGTCACTGAAGCGGACGCCGACAACGAGCAGCACCACGCACGGCCATGTTTGATAAACAAAGTTGGTGATGCGCCGCCGCCGCGGCAATCATTCGCCTTGGTTCATCTCAACAGCGCTCTGTGCGTTTCGTTCCTTTGCTCCTTGGGCTCCTGCCAAGGCAAGAAAGAAACGTTTTGTTCACGTGGGTACGCTTTGTGGCGTTTACTGCGTTCGAGAAGCGTTTTCAGGTCCGCCGCTGTGGATCTTCATTTGCTTCGCGCTGTTTTGCCTTTTGTGAAAGCCGGTTCCTGGTCTCCGCCGCTGCCTTCGCTCCCGCAATCCTGTTCCCGCCGCGCCCCGCCCCTTCCACCCCGCGCAGAGCGCAGCGCTAGAAGCGCGCAGAAGCAAAAACAAAGAAACAAAGAAACGAACAAACAAAAACAGCCACAAACAAACATACATTACACAAACAAGCAGAAACAAGCAAGCGCGGAGTGCAGACACACAAAAACAAACAAACAAACACACGAACAAACTCAAACAACAACAGACCTCGCACCGGTCCAACACCGGCGCGGGACAGGCCCGGAGCAGGCCTGGAGGCCCCGCGGCCAACCAGCAGCGACGGCCGGAGACGAGCAACATGGTGGTCTGTATACAAATACATTCCGGGGGTGGGCAGACCTCCGATTTCGACACGTCGATGAGCGAAGCATAACTACGGCTATGCAGCTTGCAGCACGACCGTCGGGAGGCGCCAGGCTCTGCGGCCGCCATCCTCGGGCTCCCCGCGGGCCCTGCATCCTGCGGACATGGCTGCGGAGCCGCTCGGGAGCGTAGCGCGCCTCCGCTGAACACGCCTTGAAGCCTGCATTCGAGAAGCATGGACTTCAGGTTTATATCCTGAGGGCCGGTATCGGAGGTTGATGGACCTCCGACCCTGACACGTCGATTCGCGAATTGGCCGTTATCGGTTCGCGAGAGGGCGTCGCGGCCATCATCTTTGCGGGTTCGGGTCCGTTGGTGTCGGTTAGGCCGTTTTCACTAAGGGGGGGTTTGCTAAAGGGAGGTTTGCCCACCGCCGAATCTAGGGGGTTTTTGGGCGCAAGGAGAAGGAATTGAGGACGTGGCCGACAGCAATGTCAAACAGCGCTTTCAGCTGATCTGACACCGCCCCCCCCAAAAAAAAACATAGTGCAAAACGCATAATTGCCTGTTCGATGTTTACGTTGGTGCTCAAGAAATTGTGACGGGACTTGACAGATATGATCGTGAACGCGCCGAGATATATAAAACAATGTATGCGTATCAAGTATCCTGGGGCTCCTGGGGCCTCCTGGGGCCTCCTGGGGTTTCCTGGGGCTTCCCGGGGCTTCCTGGGGCCTTTTGGAACTCCTGGGGTCTCCTGCGGCTTCCTGGGGCCTCCAGGGGCCTCTTGGGGGCTCCTGGGGCCTCTTGGGGCATCTTTGGGACTGCTCCTTTTTGAACCTCCTGGGGCTTCCTGAGGCCTCTTGGGGCTTCCTTGGGCCTTCCTGGCGCTTCCTGGGGACTGAGCCTCCTGAGACTTCCTGGGTCCTTCATGGGGTTTGCTGGGGTTTCCCCGGGCCTCTTGGAGCCTCCTGGTACCTCTTGGGGCTTCATGGGTATTCCTGATGTTTCCTGGGACCTTTTGTGGTCTCCTGGGGCCTTTTGGGCCACAGGAGAAGGGAAGATTGGAACCACAGGAAAAGAACAATCGAAAAGAAAATCCGTAAACACACAAAGGGTTCGTGCCCCAGGAGGGGCCTGATCTATAGGAGCAGATGTACAACCGCTTTAGACATCCTTGCAATCTGGGCCCCCCTCTGGGGTGCGAACGCCAGCGCCTCGCACGCGACATCCTTCAACTCTGCTCCGAAAGACAAGGATGGTGGGTCAGGAAGCGCGCGAACCGCTAGAGACATCCCCGCAATCTGGGCGCGAACGGAGGCCGTGCAACACCCCTGGCGCGCCCCCCCCAAAGGAGTACTAAAGCCAGCAAGCCGCTCGAGACACCCTCAGGGTCTGCTCAGAGCGCAGGCGAGTCTGGCCACCAAGACAAGCAAACCGCTTGAGACATCCTCGTAATCTGGGCCGCATGGGATGCGACGGCCAGCGCCTCGCACGAGACATCCTCATAATCAGCTCGGCAAGCGGGGGATGTTCGCGACCATAACAGGCACAGCGCCTGGAACATCCCCGCGATCTGGGCGCGAACGGAGGCCGCGAGATACCCTTGGCGCCCCCCCCATTAAGAGGCGCCCCGCCTGAGACATCCTCAGAACCTGCTCCGAAACCGAAGGGTGTTCGCAACAAAAAAGGCAAGCCACTTGAGACATCCCCGCCATTTGGGCGCGAACGGAGGCCGTGAGATACCCTTGGCGCCCCCCCGTTGCCTTCGCGGGTAATGTTCCCATTCCAGCTTATCTTCAGGGCGGTCCTTTCCACATCCAAGACTGGGGTCCGAGCCTCGCGCCCCTGGCACATCCACGCCAAAGACCAGCGCCGAGCCGCGCGCCCCTGGCACCTCCATGCCAAAGTCCAGGTCCGAGCCCCGCGCCCCCAGGACATCGCGCTCGCCGCTGATGCATCCCAGCGCCACCCTCGTCCTCATCATATACGGGCTCTGTTCCGCCCTTGTCAGCGCATATCAGCAGACCCTCGCCGTCAGCTATCAGTGCTACTCCGGCCAGTCTCCATGCCATCTTCGAGCTCGGACGACTCCCGCGCCACTGGTTCTCGAGTCTCGAGAAGTGGCGGCTTCTCTCCTGAAGGCGTTGGAGCGCGACACAGCGGCGCTCGACAAGCCAGACGGCGTGCCCGACGCCAGAAAGAACGCGAACATGACCGACGACGGGGCGATCGAGACAGCGAATGTGATCCTTCTGACAGAAGTGATCCGCTTCAAGACGCGACCCTTGGCATTCGGACCGGTCCACGGCAGCCAGTGTCTCGCGCCCAGGGCGTTCTGGGGGATCGGGTGGACCCCGTTAACGCGAAGCTCCTGGATCTGCTCCCTCTCACGGCGCCGTTCAGCATTTCCCCATGGATCGAGAAGGAGCCGAATGCCTCGCTGCCGAGACCGAGCTGGCGACGGCGTTTCCGTCGCAAGAATTTCGAGCAAGATCTTCGCCGCTGCTTGCTCCTCCGCAGCGCGCTGCAGCAGCCGCCCCCGAGCGACCCACCAAACCGCGACCTCCACGACCGCAGCGCCCAGCAGCTGCCCCCCGCGGACCTCCCCCACAGCTCCCGCAGCATCCTCGATGGCCTGCGCCACCTGGACTCTCTGCCGCCATTGAGAGCGCGGCCAGCACAGCTCACCATGGCCACCAGACAGTTCGGCAACCTCTTCGACACGACCAAGGAGCATGTACAACAGGATCTTCGCACCACCACCGGGCAATGCCACGCCCCGCGGCAAGCCCGCATCGGGCAAGCCGAACGTGACCCTGGACAAATCCGCCGCCGCCAGGATGAACAAGCGCGCAACATGATGATCTTCGTCAAGCAGTATGCCGTCTCGAACAGGCAGTCTCTCTCGCTGAAGCACAACCCCCTAGCGTCGACCTCGCCAGCCTCGAGGACTACGAGCGCGAGCCGAACCCGTGCCTCTTCCAGATCGGAGCCCCGGGCAGCATGCAGGACGCTCGTCTCGCTGCCGAACGTGTGCATCTACTCGAGGATGCCCTTGCTCGGCGCTGTCATCTACGCGTCCGAGGCGGGCCTGAAGTCGCCTGACCCCGGGCGCTCGCTCTCGCTCGAGCCACCAAGCTTATCGGAGACAGATGGCGCGCACTCTTGGCCTCCATCGCCCAGGGCGCCGTCGCTCCGCTCTGCGCCTCCCCAGCAAATCGCCCAAGTTGGTTCGCAAGGAGCTCCGGGCCAGGCGCGTCCCGAACATCCTGGGCGAGCATTTCCCTGGCGCCACCTCCGGAACGCTGCGCCAGTCCGGCGTCGCACAGTCGGGCGCGATGCCGATCGTGGAGATCCAGCCGAAGGCATCCGCGAGCGCCCCAAGCTCAACGGGAACCCTGTGTCGGTCGCGCCCATGGGCATCAACAAGGACTGCGTCGAACAAAAGTTCCGAGGCCTCCTGCATTTCTATCGACACCTCCACATGCTCGCGCAACAGCAACTGGGCCCTGTGGGAGGCCACCGCGCACAGCGGCTCGCTGCAGATCGTTTCCTGAAGCGCACGTGGGCTTCTCTGCCGCCGCCCCCGACGTTGCCGCCTCGCGTTGCGGAAGCTCAAGAACGCCTTCAGATCGCGGCCGTTCATCCCCATCCAGGAGCGCCGCGGCTCGCAGGTGGAGTTGGAGACCATGTTGGCTCGCTCCCCCTTCGCGGCCTCTTACCTCGGCTTCTTTCAGGGGTGCCAATCCAAGGGCGCCGGGGACATCGCCGCACTCGTCCTTGGCCTCGCGCGTGCAGAACGAGATCAGCTCCGCAACGGTGCTGCTGCTGGCCGCTCCCCGTCCTACCGCAAGTCCGTCATCTCGCCCCGCGGCGTCGTCGACGGCCGCCTTCAGCTCATCGCGACCAACGACCGCAACTCCGACCGTGAGATCCGCACCCCCAATGTGCACAACTACGACCTCAGCGACGCCCAGAAGATCATGCTCCGCGACGAGTGGGCCACCCACGCGCGATGGTCCAACAACGACCCGCTCCGCTTCGCGTTCATCGCCATGGGCGACTTCAACTTCTCCGACGAGCCCTCGCAGTCCTACCCCATCCCTCGGGCCAGCCAACGCCGCCAGGCAGTCGAGGGCCGCTTCCAACAGATCCAGAGCTTCTGGCGCCAGCTCACCAGCTCTAACGTCACCGAGATCAGCTCCGACATCTCGACTCATTTCTCCAAGCGCCACCAGACGGGCACCGCGATCGACGGGGTCTTCGTTGCCACCCATGCTCCCTTCATCCCGCGCCTCCACTGCGAGCTCAACGCCATGCAGGACGCGGCGCGGCGACACCGTCGGACAGGCGCCTCAGCGACCACGCCATCGTAATGCTCGCGATCGAGACCCGTCACCCTCCAGAGCAGGACCAGCGCCCTATCCCCGACTTCGTCTCCCGCTCCAAGCAGCGCGAGCCCCTCCTCGCGAAGGTGATCAGCGCGGCAGAGCTGGGCGCCATGACCGACCTTCGCCGCTACGAAGCTACAAAGCAGATCATGATCCTGGCCGCCGAACCCCTCCGCAACGAGCTCCAGCGCCTCCCGCCCGGCGCAGGGGACGTGAACGCGCCGGGGCGTAGGCGCCTCGCTCGCAGGGCGACCGCCCGCGCAATGCGGTGGCCGATCTGCCAGCAGCCAGTCTTTTTTAGCCGCCACCACTGAGCTAGGGCAAAGATTATTGGACGCGTCGGGATCCCCCCCTCAGCTCCGCGACGCGGCTGAGTTTCAGACCGCTGTCATCCGCGACAATCGCGCGCGGTATGAGCGCGAGCAGCATCTGGCTGCTCAGCGCGCGGCCCGAGCGAATAACCTGCAGTCTCTGGAGGAGCAGCGGCGCATCCAACGCACGCTGCAGCGGCGTGCCGCGCATTGGGTGACTTTTTCTCAGCGTCGTATTCTGCGCAGCGCCACCGCCAGTCAAATCGCGCAGAATCCTCGCGCCATCGGAGGCGGGGCCAACCTGCCGACGGTGGCCAGAGAGCTGGGGCAAGTGGCACACGCCCTTTGGCCCCACTGGGTCCCGATCCGATTTTCCCGGACAAACGCGTTCCCTGAGACGAAATCGACGCCTTCCGGAACAGGGTCTCGCCGTCTTTCCTTGTGTCCGATCTGCCGAGCCCGTCGCCCGATGATTTGTTTCAAGCTCCCAAGGGGGGGGCGGAAGTCCGCGCCTGGCCCAGGTGGGCAGCCAAATCAGGCTTGGATGGCTGTTCCTGCCACCATTGGATCCCTCTACCCCATCTCCCTCGCCTCTCTCCTCCTTCAACCAATTCATTTTTATGTTTCCGCCGAACGGCGACAACCCAGGCGACGCCCTCGAGTGCCTGAGAGACGCGTCGGAGGCCAGACGCTCTCTTCGAAGAATTGCGACTGCAAGGCATCCGCCTCGGCCACCAACTATCAGCTAACAAAGCTAGCGCAGAGCAGGGTCCACGAGACCCAGCACGGGGTCCATTCGCGGCCGCAACTGTTGCCAGAATATTGCCAAGTTCGACGCGCGAGCGAGAGCGGTCTGATTCCGCGACCCGGCGGGCTGCCGCCTCCCGCGCTTTGTCGCCTTCGACACCAAAGCAGCATTCCCATGCATGCATCGCGCGTGGCTCTTTGCGGTCCTCGAGCGCATTGGGCTGCCATCAGTGTGCATCGCTGCGATTCGCGGCCTCTACTCGCTGGCGCGGGCCTCGACGCGGGTTCGCGACGAGGTGGCCCCTCTGCTGATGATCGATGCTGGGGTCATGTAAGTCTGTCTGCTCAGCGGCCCCCTGTGGACCTGCTGGCATGGACCCCGCCATTCGTTCGCTGGAGCGGACGCCCCCGCCTGGCCCGCGCGAGGCCTCGATCGGCGGCCGTGCAAATGACCTCGGCGCTGCCCCGGCTAAGTTCACGAATCCCTCCTCGCCCCCCCCGCCTCCGCCGCGGCCTCGAGCCTCGCCTCGCGCCGCCTACGCCCCCAGCAAATGCGCGATGGCCCCCGTTGCGGGCTCAGCGCGCAGACGACATGGCGCAGGAAGTTCGCGCCATGCTGCGACAGCTGATCCCAGAATGGCAATCCTTCCCCATCGCAGGCGGCGCCAAATATCTAGGCCTGCCCCTGGGGCCCGACGCCACTAATGCCCAGCATTCGGCAGCGTGCGCGCAGAGGTTGCGGGGGGGATTCCCGAAGACTTCGGCCTCCGACTCTCCTCTTGAATCCTCGCTCCGCCATTGCCAAGACGCGGCCCCCCCCGCCCTGGGCTACGCGGCGCAAGTTCATCCTCCGCCAGCAGCGTTGCTCGCCAAAGAGCCGCGCGGCATCCCTGAGCTCCTCGAGCTGCCATCGAGTTCGATGGCCATGACATTTGGTCGCAGCGGGCAGGGGCGCCCGGATCGACCCCGACATCCATGGCCACAGATTCTGCGGCGACTAACTTGCGCGCGGCGCGCGCCACGATTCCCGACTTCGCTGCCTGGCACGACGAGCTGGAGGAAGCCTCATGGTCGGGCAACGCCCTCGTCCGCCACGCTCAGCAGCGTTGGTCCCCGCCGTTTTGGCGCGACCAGGGCGTTGTTCAGTTCCTGCGTGCACGCCTCGAGTCGATCGCGCCCCTGAAGGCCCCCTCCGGCCCCCGGCGTTCCTCTGCTGCCCAGGCCAACCCAGCAGCCGCCCTCGCCAAGAGTCTCAAGAAACGCCCGGAGTGGCAAGCTACATGCACTCGTGCCCTCTCCCGGGAGCTATGCCGAGACAGCTTTCACCTGGCCCTGCAGAAGCGCGTGAAAGCTTGGTTCCCAACGGTGCGGGCCCCGCCCTTCGCCCCATCGTTGGTCCGAGCTGCGCGAGGTCCTGGCCAGAACCCGCCCGACCGTCTTTTGGTTTGTCCTCAAAACTCTTTCGGGGGGGGGGATCGCCAGCTGCAGGATGCTCATCCTGGTCCAGCGGGGGTGCGTCTTTGGGTGCGAAGGGGGGCCTGGTTCGATTTGTCACTACTTCTCCTGCCCTCGCCTGCTTCACCTCGTCGCCCTTCCCCGCGCCTTCCTCCCCAACTCTGTCATTGTGCGTCTGAGGTTCGATAAGGAGCACGAGTATTCGGCGGAGACCCCGCGGGTTCGCGCAGTTTCCCTCTTTGCCCTGGCGTTCAAACTTTACCACAAAATTATGGCGCGGTCACTTGAAACGCCCTGGCATTCACTTTACACCGACCACCTCAAGGTGCTGGCTGCGGCGAGTCGCTCGCTAATGGCCTGAGACGAAGAACGCGTTGCTCGAAGCTACGTGCGATCATCATCATCGCCGTCATCATCATCATGCAAAGAGGGAGAAGGAAGGGATGGGATGAGGAAGAAGGGCCCGGCGCGGCCAGATGATAACACTCGAAGCCCACCTTTGGATTTGGGGAATAGTACGGAACAAAAATACAATACGAATGGGAGTATTAGAAAGAATAGCAGTACTGTGAATAACTATAACGACCATAAGGGTAATCACAAGTAATACGATGTGGATAATACTAACACGAATAACACTAGTACGAAACATAATACAACGACGCGCGCTACGAAAATGAATAACACGAAAATGGGTTCGACACGAATACCACCACAATGAACACAAACACAAACATCCTGATAGACACGAATGGTAATACAACAGTAAGGCGGCGGATAAGACTGATAATAACAGTACGATTCATGAGTAGGAGGACAGAAGGAAGGAAACGATAAAAGGATAATGAGGGGGAGGAGGAAAGGAGGCGTACATGGAAAATGGCAAAGGGGGCGGCGGAGGAGGAAGACGATGAGGAGGAAAAGGAGGGGGAGGACAAAACGGTGGAGCAGGAGGAGGAAGAGGAGGAGGACGACGACGAGGAGTGGGGGGAGGAGGAGGAGGGGGGGGAGGGGGAAGCGGAGGAGGAAGAGGAGGAGGAGGAGGCGGAGGAGGGGGAGGAGGAGGAGGCGGAGGGGGAGGCGGAGGAGGAGGAGGAGGAGGAGGGGAGGAGGAGGAGGAAGAAGAGGAATAATAATAATAATAATAATAAATAATAATAATAAAACGAAGCAGAATAAGAAGAAGAAGAAGACACAGGAAACTAATAATAAGAAGGAGAAACAGAAGAGGAGGAGGAGGAGGAGGAGGAGGAGGGGAGGAGGGGAGGAGGAGGAGGAGGAGGGGGGGGAGAGAGGAGGAGGGGGAGAGAGGAGAGGACGTGGAGGAGGAGAAAGAGGCGGAGGAGGAGGAGGACGAGGAAGAGGAGGAGGAAGAGGAGGAGGAGGAGGAGGAGGAGGACGGGGAGGCGGAGGAGGAGGATGGGGAGGGGGGGGGAGGGGGAGGGGGAAGGGGATAGGGGGGAGGAGAAGAAGGAGGAGGAGGAGGAGGAGGGGAGGAGGAGTAGGAGGAGGAGAAGGAGGAGGAGGAGGAGGAGGAGGAGGAGGAGGAGGCGGAGGAGGAGCAGGAGGAGGAGGAGGAGGAGGAGGAGGAAGACTCAGAGGAGCAGGACGAGGAGGAGGAGGAGCAGCAGGAGGAGGACGACCAATACTTATAGGAAAGAGAGCAATATGACTAGCACGAATGAACATATATATATATGTGTGTTCGAATACCAGTGTGAAGAATCATAACACTACCAAGTGAGGCAATAACACGAATAGTTAAAGGACTATTGATACTCATAATAGTAAGAGAAAGAATAATACTAGGGGTACGAATCATAAGAAGAAGAAAGGGATGATGAGGAGGAGGTGGAGGCGGAGGAGGATGTGGTAGGAAAAGGAGGAGGAGGGGGAGAGGGAGGGGGACGCGGAAACGGAGTAGGGAGAAAAGGAAAAGGAGGATTAGGGGAAGGGAGGATGGAGCTTCGTGGGGTAAGGAGGACGAGGAACAGGAGGACGAGGCGGCGGAAACGGCGACGGAGGAGATAGGGGGGAGGGAGGAGGGAGGGAAGGGGGAGGCTATAGGGTCTAGAGGCACTAATTCTCGACGGATGCCGCCCAGCGTGGGTGTAGTGCTATCGGGGTGGAGCGTGCAGCAGCGCAAAGCGCAGAGAAGGGGGCGGCGAGGAGGAGTCGGAGGAGGAGGAGGAGGAGGAGGAGGAGGCGGAGGCGGAGGCGGAGGAGGAGGAGTCGGAGGAGGCGGAGGAGGAGGAGTAGGAATTGGGGTTGGGGAACCTTCGAGCGTCCTGATCAGGTCATGTTGGAGGTGCCTCGCGACAGTCCGATCTGAGGGCTCCCTCCCCAGACCCGTGAATCTACGAATTTGGACCCCCCCCCTTTATCATTGGATGCCAGATTTTCTTTCCGCGACCGACGAGATCAGTCGCGACCGATTTTGCGTAAAATCATTGTACCGGTCTTGATCGATTTTGGAATCGGTCGCGATGGGTCGCGATCGATTTGTGGTGCCGATCGGTCGTTACCGATTGCCACCGAAATATACCAGTATCCAATGATCTGGGCTGGGAGTCTCGAAACATTCCATGGTACAGGTTCCTCCTCTAGAGTCAAAACATGCAATACATGGTTTGCCGTTCTTTACTTCACGAAGTGGGGGGGTCTGAGGCATTGTTTGTATGGATTTTGGTGAGCGTGCATTGAATGGGGGGACGGGGCTGTGATGCGGCGAGGCCAGAAAGGTAATCTAAACTCCATGCACATCGGAACACACTTGCACGTTTTTCTCGGCTCAGCGATGCTTGAAACGGCGGCGGAGAGGTTGGGGCGGAAATGCTATACAAGTAAGCTTGGTTTAGCCTGAAAAAAGCAGCCTCTCTGGGTTTTCCGCCGCCGCCGACGTTCCCCGGCAGACCAACTTCCTGGGCGCCTTCCTGGTGACCGAGCTGCTCGCGCGCCTGCGGCAGCTGCCCGGGTCCCCGAGGTACCAGCCAGTCCGCGTCGTGCAGGTCTTGCGTTTCTCCCCCCCCCGCCCGGGACGAGCATCGAAGACGAATGTTTGAATACATATGTATAGAGCACCTCGCAATTGCGGATAAGAGTGAGGGGGCGGGCGCGGGCGACGCGGGCGTCGGCGAGCCGGCGGACCTCGTGGCCCCCACCTTCCTTGTCGATGGCGGTCTCCTCCTCCTCCTCCTCGTCCTCGTCCTCGTCCGCATCGTTATCGTCATCCTCCTCCTCCACCTCGTCCTCCTCCTCCTCCTCCTCTTCTTCCTTGTCCTCCCTCTACCCCCCTCGTCCTTCCATCATCGTCCTCCCATTGTCGTCCTCCCCCTCATCGGCCTCCATCATCGTCCTCCCATTGTCGTCCATCATCATCATCCTCCCCCTCCTCGTCCTCCTCCTCCTCCCCTTCCTCCCCCTCCTCCCCCTCCTTGTCTTCCTCCTCCTCCTCCTCCTCTGTCATGCTGGATGGCCCCCATCTCTTATAGCATGCCACCACCACCACCTCCTCTTTCTCCACCTTCTCCTTACATCCTCTCTTTTTCCGCGTCCTCCTCGTCCCCTGTTTACTCCTCCTGCCTTCCCCTCCTTTGCCCAATATGACGGCAACGCAATCATTTTTGTTCCACTTTATGCTCCTCGACGTCTCTGATCAAGGCAACTCGCCAGGGCAAAGTTGCTGGACGGGCTGGTGTGGATGTGCGGGGCTTGAAGAGGTCGTTGCGGGCTCACAAAAATCCGCCGCCGCGCTTGTGCGGCATTGGTTTGTTCAGTGAACGTGGTTTGGGTCGCGGGTGGGACGCGGGATCTCCACCTCCACATGGAAGGAATACAAACGCAGCCCGCCGCAGGCGCCGAGAAAAAGGGTTTGTACACTGAACATGGTTTGGGTCGCGGGTGGGCTGCGGGTTCTCCACCGGGGGCGAATGCAAAAGATGCCCGCCGCAGGCGCCGAAAAAAATGTTTGTACCCTGAACGTGGTCGCGGGTGGGCCGCGGGCTCTCTACCTGAAACGAATGCAAAAAATGCCCGCCGCAGGCGCCGAAAAATGTGGTTTGCACCCTGAACGTGGTTTTGGTCGCGGAGTGGGTCGCGGGCTCTACACCTGGAAAGGATGCAAAAAACCCGACGCGGGCGCCGAAAATGGTGGTTTGTACCTTCAGCGTGGTTTGGGTCGGAGGTGGGTCGCGGGCGGGTCGCGGGTGGGTCGCGGGTGGGTCGCGGGTGGGTCGCGGGTGGGTCGCGGTGGGTCGCGGGTCGCGGGTGGGCCGCGGGGGTCGCGGGGTGGGTCGAAGGTGGGTCGCGGGGTGGGTCGCGGGGTGGGTCACGGGGTGGGTCGCGGGGTGGGTCGCGGGGCGGGTCGCGGGTGGGTCGCGGGTGGGTCGCGGGGTGGGTCGCGGGGTGGGTCGCGGGATGGGTCGCGGGGTGGGTCGCGGGTGGGTCGCGGGTGGGTCGCGGGGTGGGTCGCGGGGTGGGTCGCGGGTGGGTCGCGGGGCGAGTTGCGGGTGGGCCGACGACAACAAACAACAACAACAAACAACAACAACGAACAACAACAACAACAACAACAACAATTACTAGCACGTGGGGACATACCGTTCTCACCAGTGCCAGGGTTTTCATAGGAGGCGGGCAATACCCCCACTTTGTGGGGGGGCCGGTTCAAGCTCTACCAAATTTCCAAACGACTCTTCGCCACCACCCACACCCAGCTTCCCGCCCTATGACGTTCGGACACTTCACTTCGTGGCATGCGGACGACCGTGGCTACTATTCAGGGCCCCGCGGCCGACGACGACGGCGTGCGCGCGCGAAGAAAAAACGAATGTGTCCCGCATGGTATTATTTGACAGGGATGATGGCCCTGGCAGGTGCGCAACCGTTGTTGCAGAAGTTCGAAAAAGTCTCGCAAAAACCCGTTTGACAGAAATGATTAAAAAGTGTTGGGTTTCTTACGAATCCGCAAGAGCGCGCGGGATGAAATTTTGACATTTTTTTTTTTTGAAAAAACCATTGTTTTTTTTGGTGTTTTTATGTTAAAATCGCTACGAAAACTGAGGTTTTGGAAAGATTTCGTCTTGCGCGCGCGAGTGTCCACTTTACTTTATTTTTTGCAAGGGATTCTTGAAGTTTGGTTATATTAAAACAAGAAATGTCCACTTTAGCCTTTTTTTTTGCAAGGGAAAACAAATCGTAACAACACAACCGGATCCGGACCAACCCGTTTTGCCTGAGACTTCTCCACGAAAATGATGAAAATGAGGCTGCGGCCTAGGCGCGGCGGGGGGGTCGTGCACCAGGGGCCCCAACAATAATTATTCTTTAGAAGTAATCATGTTCAACAACGACAACAACAACACCAACAACAACAACAACAACAACAACAACAACAGCAGCAACAACAACAGCAACAACAACAACAATAATCCGCACCGCGGAATCCCACTTCAGCCACGCACCCAGGGACAGTGAATGACCGTTCGGCCCCCTCACTCTGATGTTGTTCGGTCCACGAAGATTTTCGGATACGCGCTGGACTCCGATGCCTGGGGCGCGGAGCGCGCCAGGGTCGGCGCCCGAGGCGTCGCCAGGGGTGTTTAGCGCAAATCCCACGAATTCGCCTGGACCGTCGACTGTTTGTTTATGCAACTGCTTCTTGTTCTTAGGGCAGGAGGGAGCAGGGGGGTCCCGACACCTTCGCGCTCCCCCCCTCCCGCCCAAAAAGGGCAGGAGGGACGGATACTCAAATGCCTGTAGGAGGAGTTCGTCGCCGTCTTGGCTTCAGGCTCACAGGTCAGCAAGGAGGTACGGGCGCTCAACTGCTTGCCGTTTGTCCCGGAGTGTCAGCCTGGTCCATGCTGCAATACATTGTTTAGCTCTCTCTCTCTCTCTGTCTCTCTGTTTGCGGTGCTTCCCCCGCCGGTCGTGATGAACTGGGGGTCGAGACATCCAGCATGTCGCCCATACCCAAGGAGGCCGCAGGGCGGGAGGGGACACACACGCCCACGCGTCGTGAACCAGACGGCTGGAGGTTTTTGGTCAGAAATTCTTCGGGATGAAACCTCTGGGGTTGGCGTCGTGAACAGGTCATGTTGTCAGTGGCCCAGGGAAGCGCAAGGGGGAGGCAGAAGTGCAGCAGCGCGACCAGGAAGAGGGGTGGTGACAGGGAGGAGGAGGATGAAGAGGAGAAGGACGAAGAGTAGGAGGATGAGGAGTAGGAGGAGGTCGACCAAAAAACAAACGACACCATCCCACGGCCCTCCATGTTGCGCTACGGTCCATCGAGCGCCGTAGCGTATACCACGCAGAAATCCATGCTGGATCTCCTGGTATACACTAAGCCCCGTGGGACCGTAGATGGAGTGGTGTTGTTTGTTGTCTGTTCCAGGAGGAGGAAGAAGAGAGGCTCGAGGGATTGGAACGTTTTCCGTCATTGTTTCATTGCTGGGCTCCCTGGAAGGGGCTGTTTTGGCCGGTGCTTGATTTTCCTCGAAGTTCTCGGAGCGCGCCTTTGGAGAAGTCCGGGGCCGATTTAAATTTGGGCGGGAAGTCGGAGGAAGAGGGGGAGGAGGAGGAGGAGGAGGAGGAGGAGGAGGAGGAGGAGGAGGAGGAGGAGGAGGAGGAGGAGGAGGAGGAGGAGGAGGACGAAAGGAGGAGGAGGCGGAGGAGGAGGAGGAGGACGAGGAGGAGGAGGCGGAGGAGGAGGAGGAGGCGGAGGAGGCAGAGGAGGAGGAGGAAGAGGAGGAGGAAGAGGAGGAGGCGGAGGCGGAGGAGGAGGAGGAGGAGGATGCACGGCGCCAGGGCGAGAGTTCCATTTTCAAAACGACCGGCCCTCTGTCCGTGCAACAGTTGGACATTGCGAGATGCAGGCTCCTAGGCCTCCCGGATGGGGTCGGAGTAGATGGTGTCGGAGGCGGAGGATCGCGCCGCATCGCCGGCGACGCATCGACGATGCATCGGCGATGCCGCTCGATGTGGGGCCCAAATCTTTCACGCCAACGTCGCCGATGCATCGCCGACGTCGCCAGTGCATGGCCGAGGCATCGTCCATGCGTTAGCGATGCATCGCCGATGTATTGGCGATGCGATGAGATCCTCCGACCCCATCTGGTCCCCATCCAGGATTCAGGAGGCATCGAAAGATCGTAAACGGCGAGGACGTCTCAGGCCAAATATGCGCAGCCCTGCGAGCAGAGGCCGTGCATCGGGAGAGCGGCGCTGGCTCGAATGCGTCGCAGCTTCGCTGGCCCCCTCCCTTCGCTACCCTCGCCTGCTCTGCGTGGGACGTGCGGCGCCACGCGCATCGCCGGGCCGGTTCCAATGCGATCAATTTGGTTCGATCTAGAGGTAAGCCAGGCAGGTCCCTCTACAGGAGGAATATTCAAGAGTAGTAGAAATCAAGAGAGAACAACCCACCCCCACCTCACCACCCACCAAACCACCCGACCAAACCACCCTCTATTTCCAGTGGGGGGGTCCAGGAACATCGAAAAAACACATATGGAGCCCATACCCCCTCCAACCCGAAATTCGGGTCTTCGGGTTGGGTTGGGGTGGTCTGGTAGGTAGTCTTCACCGCACCCACCAGGCTGATTTTTACATTTTTACCAGAACGCTTGCGGAGTTAGTCGGCACGCCCCCACGGCAACGATTGCGAATCGCGACGTTTCCAGTTTTACAAATCATGTTATGTAAATCCGTCTTCGTTTTTTGTGTGTTTTGCAAACGCGTTTCTGCGTTTATAGAATTGTGCCGTTGCACTTGCGCGATGGCGCTCTTTGAGCAACGTCCCAGGGAATTTCGTGTTTGGTAGCTTTGTATTATAAAGTTGTGGGTGGTTATGAGACGCGTTTTTTTGTTTCTAATCATGTTTTCCCGGGCCTTCAGCGGATGCATCTTTCGCAAGTTGCCATGGGCCTCTCTTGGGGCATCTGCAGCTGACGACGATCGCCAGGCCACAGTCTCTAGAGAGAAGCTTTGAACATATAACATGTGATGTGGTGGGTGTGGGGGTGGCTTGGGTCGCCTTCAAACATTAGTCTGGGGACGATTTCCTAGTATGTTTGAAAATTGTTGCGTATATTTTGGCTGTTTTGAATTTGTCTTCAAGAATCCGCCTGGAGGGGGGCATGCCCGACCTAAATCGATCCGAGTAGACTTGGATGACCTAGAGATCCGATGCGGCCCGGTGCTTGCATGGGCTCTGTCGACTCTCCTGGCGCGGCCTATCCGACTCGATATGGGATCGTGCCGATGCAGCCCGAGTCGGCGCATCCGATTCGATCTTGTTTGACGGTTCGACGTTGATTGGCCCTGCACCTCGTTGTCGTCGTTTTCTCGGCCATGGGCGCGGTGCACGGCGTGTACGCTAAGTACGTGGGGCTGAGCGTTGGCAGCCTTGGCACGTTTCTCTGTCTCAAGCCCGAGGAGGTTGCGCATGCCGAGCTCCCCCTCCTGTGTGTTCTGGTCTCTCTGCTGTACGCCAGTTGCCTGAACGCGGTCATCGCGGCTCTCTTTCGGCTGGAGTCTTGCATGGGGATCCTCGGCAAGGACGAGTCGACCGGCGCTGTGCCAGCGTGGTCTTATGTCTTGTTCGCGCCATTCCATTTGCCGACCTTCCTGTACACCGCCGCGTCGCGCCAGAGGGATGCGGTCACGGGCGTGAGCGTTGCCGACGAGGTCGCGGCGGGTTGGTGGCTGGGTGGACGCTATGCGAGTGAGCTGAGGCGGCAGTGGTCTGGCATCATAGATCGGGCGACGCCAACTGACCACCTCACCGATCGCAGGGTCCATTCGGATTCGATCGATCCGATTTAGTGTCGTCGGCTCGATTCGACTTCTGTGTTCCAGCGATCCGATGCGGCACGATGCTCGCATGGAGCTGCTGTGCATCTTGACGTGGCCGATCCGGTTCGATTTTGCCTCCGTGCCGATGCGCGATGCAGTTCTCGAGTGCGATCCTGGGTCGTGGCAGGGCCCACTGGGCCCTGCATGGGTGTAACGCCTTCCTGGCTTGGCCAGGAAGGCGCGCACACCGATCCCGTGCCCTTGATTCGGCGCCACCCCAACATAATTACTAATACTATGTGTTCGTCGCCCCCCCCAGGGGCGACGCGCGCACCGTGAAATCTTATAGTATATGCGTCGTGGCGGGCGCGTTCTGGCCACACCGCTCGAGGAACGATATGCTACAAGATGGTTGTACTATCAGTTCGGGTCGGACGCGCGCCTCCAAGGAGGACATGCAGTGTATGAGTACGCCTCTGTGCGCCCCGTGGATCGACCTGGGCGAGGATCGGCGACGTGGCCGCATGGCGTCTCCCGGCTCGGACCTGACCTGCGAGTTCCCGGAGCGGTGTGCCGGCAGCGAGGGGCCCGGCTCGTACCTGCTCCTGCGCTGCTGGGACGGCGTGCCGCCCACGCCGCAGCAGCTGGAGGAGGCCGCCTCGTTCGCCCTGAGGATCGGGTCGGAGGAGGGGGGGGGAGCTGGTGGCAGGGCAGGGGAGGGAAGGAGAGGGGGGGAGTTGGGGGAGGGGGAGGGGATACAACAAGCACAAGACACACACACACACACGAATATACTTTGAAACCCGGTGCTTTTGTTTCGAACAAGAATCAACATATTAGTAACAAACAACAAACGAGGAAACAAACAACAACAACAACGTGGAGAGGGCGGAGCAACTTCTCCCACAGGGTCAGGGGACAAGGGAGAGCAGGGTCCAGATCGGGCCAATGTGGAGGACCAGCGGGTTACCACCACCCACCAAACCGCCCCAACCCAACCCGAAGGCCTCAATCTGCCCTCCATTTCCAGTAGAGGGGTGGGGGGTCGGTGAACAGGGAAGAAACACGGGACCCGTACCCCCCCTCCGCCCAACCCGAAATTCGGGTCAGATTCGGGTCTTCGGGTTGGGTTGGGGTGGTTTGGTAGGCAGTCAAGATCTCCTGCGTGAAGCTGGTTTCGTCGCCGCCGCCGGGCTTATTGCTCTGCATGGCGCCCGACGCCGGGAGAAGCAGCCACGCGGGGTGAATCGCTGATTCGTCTAATCTGCTGCATGAAGCTGGTTTCGGCCTCACCGAGGGGCCCATTCCTCGATACGCTGCCGCCTCCGACGCCGGGAAGCGCCAGAAAATCAGCTACGTGAGCCGATTCTCAAGCCCCCCCTTTGCTATCTCCCCCTTTCGCCCGACCCGAAAGTTCCAGTGGAGGTTCTATGCGTCTCAGAAGAGGTCTGCAGGGCTGTTTTTGGGCGCTCTGGGAGGTCTCCGGGGCGGGGGTTGGTTTGTACCCCTTGACCACGGGGGGGATCTGCGGGGCCCTCGGCAGGCGGTGGGCATGGACACATTCGGGCCATGGGGCCCCAGGGGCCCTGGAGATCGACAGGAGGGGAGACAACACACAGACACAATTCAGCGTCGATTCACCCGGAAATGTGGGAAACTATGGGAAGTGGGGGGGAAGACAACAACCCAGAAAACATACGAAAATACAAGGAGTCCTGTCATGTGTGTCTGTTTATCTGTGTGTCCCGGGGCCCCTTCAATGATACGTGGGCGGTGGTCCCCCGCTCCGCGGCGCTGGCGCCTCGGAGTGGAGCGGCGCCCTTCTCTGCTCCTGCGCGCGCGTGTTGGCAGGACGAAGGGCCAATGACTCGCCAGGTCGCGACCGATGGAGGAGGAGGAGAAGGAGGAGGAGGGGGAGGAGGAGGAGGAGGAGGACGAGGAGGAGGAGGAGGAGGAGGAGGAGGAGGAGGAGGAGGAGGTCCCAGCTGCTCTGCGGCGCTGGCGCCTCGGAGTGGAGCGGCGCAGTCGGGGCAGCGCCTCCCCCGTGCTCCCGTCCTTCCTTGGTTTCTGCGCGCTTGCGCGCTGGCAGGACGAAGGGCCACTGACCATGTCGGCTCGGGCCCGTCTGACAGGGCGGCACCGCTGCCGAAGCGCAACCAGAGCGCCCGAGGAAAAGGAAACGAGCGGTCCCACGAGGGAACTCCTGTGGAGGCCTCGCGTGGCGCGCCAGGTAGCCGCATCCTCCGGCCCGCGCTCGCGCCGTCGGGCACGGGAGGACACTCGCGTGGCGCTGCTCCGACGCGCGTCCGAGGTCACCCGCTGCGAGCCGGCGTAAGTCCGACGTGGATCCGGCGCACGCGCGGGCCTCGAGCGGCCGCGCGAGGCCTCCGGGCTTCTCGCCATCAGCGCGAGAGCAGCGCCATGTGTTGTTCGGAGGTTGGTAGACCTCCTACGCTGACACGTCGATTTAGGATTCGGCCGTTTTCGGTTCGCGGGAGGGCGTCGCAGCCGTCATTTTTGCGGGTCCAGGTCCGTCGGTTTCGGTCCTAGGCCGTTTTTGCTAAGGGGAGGCTTACTAACGGGAGGTTTGTGCATCGCCGAGTTGTGCCTGTCAGGGCGCGGTCACAGGGACCACGCCGGGCTCACGAGGGGCTCGGGTGCTCGGGCCGTGCCTCGGGTCTTGGTCGGGGGGGAAAAAGCGATTCGTGGACGAGGCCCTCAGGATGGAAAAGAACACACACACACAGACACACACAGACAGGATTCATCGTCGATTCCCCAGAAGATCTGAAAAATATGGGAAGTGGGGGGGAAGACGAGGATGCAAGAGAGATGGGGAAATGTGGGGAATCCTGTTTTTTTTCTTTGTTTGTGTGTGTGTGTGTGTTTGATTGTGTGCCCCTGGGCCCCCTTCCTGTAAAGAAAAAGGCTCGAGGCTCGTGGACGGGGCCCGCCGGGGCCAGGAGGGCCCCCCCGGCGCTCCTCCCCTCGGCGCCCCTTTCCGCTCGGCATCGCTCGGGCCTGGCACTCTGTCCCTGACGCGTCGACTACTCCAGGTTTCGCCATAAAAGGGAGGGGGTCTCAACCCTCCCAGACGAGAAGTTTTAGACCCCCCCCGTGGGAGAACCCTCCAAAACATCGTCCCCAGACCCCCCCAGGCCCTCCAAGATACCCTGGAAGAGACCCCCCCCCGAAATGAGACCCCCCTCCCTTTATTACGAAATCTGGAGTAGCGAATTGTGCGTTTTCGGTTCGCGAGAGGCCGTCGCGGCCGTCACTTGTGCGGATCCAGGTCCGTCGGTTTCGGTCCCAGGCCGTTTTTGCTAAAGGGAGGGGTACTGAAGGGAGGTTTGTCCACCGCCGAGTTTCTCGGCGGGGATTGTGAAGGAGCGTCCTGGATCATCCCGCGAAACAGCCACGCGCGAGACCGAAAAAAGCACAGGGAATGGACGTCCGAGCGAATTCCAGCAGCGCCGTGACCGGACTCTGCGGCGGCTGTCTCCCTACAGTGCCGTTTTTAATACATGCTCCGCGTGCGGATCATGTTTTAAACATGCAGGGATTTAGTATTAAAAACAACGATGAGTTCATGCATACATGCATTCATGAATTAATCATGTATTTAAAATCCGATGTGTTTGCAAACCCTATGTATCAAGAATTGCCCTGTACGTAGTCGCTGGCCCCGAGGAGGAGGCCCAAGGGCGACGTCGTGGTGCACTGCGCCCACGGGCGCGGGCGCAGCACCACCGTGATGTGCGCGTGCCTCGTCAAGGCCGGG
>CAUYUJ010015949.1:338509-381009 GCA_963575745.1 Prorocentrum cordatum
CGCCGCCCGAGTCCGACGCGCCGCAGACCGTCTTCCATGAGAGGGGTCACAGCGGGGGCCGCGCGGCTGATGCCGCGCTTGCAGGATGCGCAGCCGGGCTGGGGCACCTGCCTGGAGTGGCGCGCCCCGCTCGTGGGGGCGAAGCCACGGAGGTTTCCGCAGAGCCAGCGCGCCCCCGACGCGTTGGAGGGCCGTGCGTTACGTGAGCTCGCGCAGGACATCAAGCGCGCGGCGCTGCTCCAGTCGGCGGTGAGCCCCCGCAACAGCATCGAGTGCGTGGCGCGGCTGGCCCAGCGAGGCGACGCCCAGGCATGGGGGGGGGCCGTGGCCCTCCATCGGGAGAAGGCGCGCTGCACTCGCGAGGCGACGAGGTCGCTCTTTCGCGATTGGGCGTCAGCTCAGGAGCGCGGGCCCGGGGGCCACTCCGGCGACGACAGCGTCGACGAAGCCGGCGCCGAGTTGCCCATGGTTCCAGTTTTGGCCGCTGCGCTGATCGCTGGAAGCACGGGCCTCCATGACACGGCGACTCCGTCGTCGACGAGGGCTGCGCCAGCTGCTGGGCCCTCGTTGCCCGCGTCGTCGAGGGCGCTTCCTTTCCCTGGGCCCTCGCCCCCCCCATCTGCGAAGTCGAGGAAGTCGCGTCGCTCGGAGCTCCCTGCGACCCGCCAGGCTGGCTCGCGCCCGGGCTGGAGGGGAGGGGGGGCATCGCGGAGTGTAGAATCGTTGGAGGAGTGGGCAGATTCATTCAATCTGGGGCTGGGGGCCTCCGCATGAATGGCGAGATAATGGGGTCTCAGCAGCTGCGCAGGAGCGACGCGATTGGCGCGTCGTTGGGGCCCCGTCTGTTCGCGCGGACGCAGGCTGCTACTCTGCGGCCGCGGCCTCGGCGGCGCATCGCCCCTGTCCTGGAGCATGGCCTCAGGGCGAGCTTCGTTGGTCTTCTCTCCTGAGGGTGCTGCTGGGCGACTGTGATTCTATAGGCTTACGCCGCTTCCGCCGACCCCTTCTTTTTTCCCTCGGGGTACCGTGTACCACAGCTTTTGGAAGTCGCGGGAGAGCGATGTCGGTTTCTTCACAACGAGCAGGCGTGCCGAAATTGGCCGCACATTGGCCCGAGGAGGATTCCAGATGGCCCGAGTGAATCCCAAGATGGCCCAAGGAGGGCTCTACAGAGCCCCAACGGTCCCGAGTGGCCGCTTTCACAAGGGCAGCGTGCTCCGACCTCGGGAGGTCCATCAAGATATGCATCTGGTCTTCGGCTCAGGGTCAGAGCATACTGTTCCTTCGAGTTGCGTCCAGCCGCGGCGATGGGGGGAGGCACCGGAAGACGCGCAAGCATTTCCTTCATTGAATCGGGACCGTGTTATTGCCGTCCTGGAGCCTCTCTGGGTTGTCTCGGGGGCTTCGGTGGCGGTCTAGGGGGCCCTCGGCCCATCCCCGAGTCATCTTGGGATCTTGGGGGTCCTCTTGGAGCGCTCCTGGTTTTTCCAGGTGGCTTTCTGGCAGTCTTGGAGCGCTCTAGGGCCATTGACAGACGCGCGGGCAGTTTTGGAGAACAGGGGGGCGCTTACCTTCGCAGACGCTGGCGGTCAGGTGTCGCGGGCAGTTTACGATCCGGAGCTGGCATGGAGTTTCGCGGCTGAGAGATGGTGGGTCGATGTTGAGCATGTCGCCAACGATGAAGATGGCACTGGAGATATTGACATTGGAGGCATTGGGTGGCGAGTGAACCCGAGGCGCTCCTGGAAACGTCTTGTGCCATTTTTGGGGCTCGTCGTTGTTGTCGTCGTCCTCCGCCGGACTGTTCCCGGACCTCCGAGCGGCGTGACTCCCGAAAGATAGCAGAGGTTCTCGAGAAGTATACCATGCAATTCCAATAAACGCCCCTGATGCGATTAAGGCGGGAAGAAGGATTCCCCCCGGGGTTCTCTGTGTACCCATTGCGGTTCAAGATTCGCGTTCCAGGGGCGCGCGCGCTGCCATCCCCGTCTCCGCATGCGCGCGATGCCTAGCACTTTTTTTTGCAAAGGGGCCTCGTGGAACCCGCGCGCACTTTTGCGCCGCGGGCCAGCGCTCGCGCCCGCGCACTTGTGGGCCCGGGGGCAGCTCGCCCGTTGTCGTGCGGTTGGGCATTCAGCGGGTGTGTACGTCGCGTGGTTCAACGACTTGTTTCAGTAGTGTCGCGTACCACATCATGCCGCATCGGGCCTCATAAGGAAGGCTGCAACGGTTTACACGAAGCGTCTTCCCGTGCCTATGTTTCGTGGTCTGCGTTGCGGTGTTTAAGAGCAGGTGTAGTGATAGCAGTAGTGGTAGTAATAGTCGTAGAAGTAGTACCGGTAAGATTAGTAAGAGTCGTTGAAGTCGTAAGGAGGGGAAGGAGGAGGATAAGGAGGGGGAGGAGGCGTACGCGGAGGTCGAGGAGGAGCGCATTCCGCGGGCCGCGATGGGCGGCTTCGATGCCATCGGCGACATCACCTGAGTCCAGGAGATCAGGGCCAGGTTCTGGCTCGGAGTGGGGAAGGGCGTTCGCGTCGCACGATGGCGGCGAAACAGGGCGCGGAAGAGCACTGCGATCGCGTGATTGATTTCTGCCAGATTGATGCAAGGATCCCGGCGATCTTCGGGCCAGTCGGCTCCAGTTCGCAAGGGCCGGGCCTCATATATACACTTTATCCTCACTTATCCTGCGCCTGGCCGTTTGGGCTCAGGCATTGGGACAGATCGATCAGACCTTTGATCGTGCAGGAGGGAAAGACATCCATCTATCCTTCCTTCCCTGTACCAACGGATCAGGGGTTCTGTGCCCTTGTACTTCAACCCCGTTCACAGGTTATCAGCCCTTTAAAGCTCACTGTTCATCGAACCCCGCGTCGCGATCTCGCACGCGGCCTCGATGGAACCCAAGCGGCGCATGCGCCGTAAGGGGTCCATCGGGGCCTCGCGTCCGAGCTCTCCGACGGCGCGACGGCTCGGTGACGAGTTGGAGAGCCTTAGTGCGGACTGTGTTGGTGCCCCAGGTACCCCCCCCCCCAGCTCCGACGGACCCGAGGCGCGGCTAGCTGCTGAACTTCACCGCAGCTCCGCCCGCGGGGGGACAGGAGAAGGAGTAGGAACAGGTAGGAAGGAGTTCCACACGCCTACCTTCGATCCTCCATCTCCTCCTCAGTCGGGAGCAATCCCAACTGCGTCAGGCGAAAGCCTCACTGGTCCTGATACTCCAGGGCGCTTTCGCGCTAACCGCCGATGGACCTCAGGCGCCGGTGCCCCCAGCCCTGCGACCGTTCCTGTTGCGGAGCACGTAGCCACCCACCTTCGAGGAACTCAGTAGACCAATGGCGGCACAGCCGCAGACGCAGTACCCCAAGGTATCATCGGATGAGACACCACACACACACGGTCCTAGCCGCAGCTCGTCCGCGCGCAGCCGTCGTGGGGCCCCAGGCCCATACGGCGAGAGTAGGTCGAGCCCGCGCACTGCCTCTCAGAGGCCATGCACCCCCCGCGAGAGGGGGGCAGAGGGAAGCTGACGCTCCCCACCTCTCCATCTCTGACGACCCGCTGGCGGCAACGTCCGCCGCAGGTGAAATAGCTGAGCTCAGAGACCAGGTTGAAACCTTCGTGTCCAGGCAATGCTCTGGACTACTGCAGAGCGTTCAGACGAACGCCGCCAACACTGCTGCCATACGCCAAGATCTTGACGGCGCCTTAGGGATTATCGATTCCAGGATTGCCGAAGATCGACGCATCATAGGTGAGCTGCAGTACCAGGTTGATCGTGAGGTGTCACACTCAGGTGAACGAACGGCGATGGTCGAGAACCTGCGCAACTACCTAGCGCAGATGGAGCAACAGCTTGTGCTCGTACGCGACACAGGCGTTTCAGCAGTCAGGATCCTCCACGCTGAGATCCACGACCAGCTCCGCAACCGACCACCACCAGCCGAGGCCGCCGACCTTGGCGACGTTCAGTCTCAGATCAATGATCTTCGATCCCACATGGACCACACTACGGCGACGCTTCGCTACGAAGCACACACCAACTCGTCGAACCTGATCGACACGTTGCAACGTACTGAGAGAGTCATCGCCCAAAGGCTTGATGCGACCAACGCTGTCGTGCAGCCACTTGCTAACCGGATCTCTGAGATCGAGCAGCGTTTTCCTGGCGTACAGGACGCCCCGGCAGAGTTGCGTGTCGGACGAGCCCAGACTGGCCAGCTGCATTCTCCTCCCACGGTTTACGATTTCGCCCGCCTCACTGACAGGTTGCAGGAGGTTGAGAAGGCGGCGGACCACACGCAGTTGGAGCCGTCCCAGGTTATTCGTGAGAGAGATACTGAGAAGGTACGTGTCGAAGGGGCACCTCGCACGTCTGGAAAGTGAGTTGGAGGCACAAGGCGCCCGTTTCCGAGCCTACGAGCAACGATTTGATCGGTATTCACAACGTTCTCGGGATACTGATGAGTCAACACGCCAAAAGGTGGGCCATAGTCTGCACTGTCGCGGGGCTGCCGGCGGTCCCAGGTGCGCCGGCCTTTTTCTGAAGATGGTGAGAGCTGTATCAAATTTTGGATTCGGTGGTTTATTAGCCTGGTGCGAATGTGGATCTCGTCGTGCTCGTGGACGACCTTGCCCCTCGACTGTTCGGCACTTGCAAGCTGCTGAAGGCCCATTCCCCAGTCGTCGTCAAGGCCCCCATCGCATGCCTGGAGACTCTGTTGCAGCTACAGGTTTACAGGGGGCCCCAGGGCAAGTCGAAGTTCGTGGCCGGCGACCGGGCCGCGGCTGCATCCCAGTCTTGGCCGCTGTCCGACATTGGGTTGCCGCGCGGCGATGGCGAGCGCCGGCTGAGGGGCGGATTATCTGCCCCAGGGGCATCGAAAGAAGGCTGCGAGGGCGAAGAGGGCCAGCGTCGCGCAGGGCCGCTCGCGCAAGGCAGCAGCGCTCAAGCGGCGGGGGGGGCGCGCGCGCCCAGTGGTCCAGCACGGCTTCAAAGCGTCTGCGGCGCATGGGGCGCCCTAAGCTGGCTCTTTGCCTGCTGCGATTAAGTCCGCGACGGCGACGACTGCGGGGGCGCGCTTGCGCGGGGGCTTTTCGCTCCAGCGCTCTGGGCTGGACCGCGGCGCCGAGGACCGACGGCGCCGAGCAGCCTAGGTTGGCTCCGTTGTGCGTCTGGCTGCGCGATTCGTCTGGCCACCCTGAGCGCCGCGGCGTCATGTCCGACGCGCGGGGGCGACAGTTGCCCCTGGTCCAGCGAGCGCTCAAGTCCGCGCCCGCGAACTTCGACTTCCGCGAGCTTACGCAGGGCCCAGCCGCTGCCGCCGCGAGGACGGTGCACGAGCAGGGCCGGCACGCGCGGGGCCCGCGGCGCATCTGAGACGCAGGTGGCGAGCCCGCGGACGTTCGCGAGATCTCGCCGCTGGAGACCCTGAGGCGCGCCGAGAGGGTCACGGGGAAGAAGGAACTCATGGGCTGGGCGCTGGTCGGCGAGGAGCGCGAGCTGCTCCGTCCTAGTCCGTTCGCGCTGACAGCGATGCAGAGGTAGTTCGATCGCAGAAGAATCGCACTTGGACGCGCCACCACATTAACTGCGCGAGGGCGGCAGCTCCGGGCGGGCGCCCATCTCGGACTGCATGGCACAAGCGGTTGCAGGTCGGCAGTTCGATGGGGGCCCTCGCGCGCGTTCATTCCCAGTGCGACGCTGAGATCCCCCTCCAGATACGGAAGCGGTCGCCAGACCCCCAGTCCAAGCCCAACTATCGAGATGCGGTTCACATCGGCGAGACAGCTGGAACGAAGGAGGAGCAGGAGTGTCGAGACAGCGAGTTCTTGTTTTAAAAGTGGGCTCGCGGTTTGCTTTCGGACCCTGCGACCCCGAGCACCGGGCCCCCGGGCCGCCAGGCCGCCGGGCGAATCCTCTCGGGGCAACGTCGAGGGGGCACGGCGCTGACGGGCTGGGTTGCCACCAGCGGCTGCGCGCTCAATCCATAGGTGGAAGAGCCATCGACGAGACGTTTTTCCGCCGCCTGCTGGGGCTGTGAGAAGAAGTGCGAGCCCTCGTCGCTCTTCTGAGGCATTCCTTCCCAGAGGCCCGCGTCGGCCCATTGTGGGACCTGGGCCGCCTGCAAGGCCGCGGGGGGCTCCACGGGGCTCGAAGGGCTCATCGCAAATAGTAAACAGGTGGTGGAGATCCCATGGCCAGCAGGAACTTGCGCGCATCGAGCGAGCGGATGGCCGCGCATCTCTGGCGTCGTGCCTGGGGTGCCCTGGGTGGTCGGGGGCTCGCCCCAGGCCAGTCGCTCCGGGTTATCAAGATAATGTCTTGCATGACTGTAGCCCAGAAGTCTTGTCTTGAGGGCGAGACTTGAATTCACCATTCAATGAGCGAGCGTGCCGGCGCCAGGGCGCGGGCGGGAGCGGAACCCCACTCTGCGCCCAAGTGGAAAGTGGGCCAGGCAAAGACGGAGTTGAAATGTGAGCGTCGCTTATTTCCCCATCGCGTCCTTCAGAGCAAGTCTGTAAGCCAAAGTTGCTGCCGCGAGCCCCCCGCCCCCCGTGGGCCGTCGGACTCGGGGGAGTGAGCGCGCGGCCCGCCCAATGGCAGCCCTCGGGCGGGCTCGCCGCTTCAGACTCTTAGAAGGCGGCAAATGACAGCGTCTGCATGCGTTGCTCTCGCCTCGTCCGCGCGGCCTCTCGCGTCGGCCTGGCCAGGCGAAAGTTTTGCCGCGGAGGGGGGGGGGGGGGGCATTTCGAATGGCAGGGCCAGGCTAAAAGGCGACGCCCCTGGGGCGCGGCGATTGTTTTTGTTTTTTCTGGCCAGGTCCGAGCCGCGACGGCCGGGAAAACTGCGAATGCGACGAGGCCATGGCCCCAGGCATCGCCCCAAACCCCACCTGGGGAACGCAATGTGGTTGAAAAGGGCGGGATTTCTGCCGCGCGCAAGGTTTGTGGGGCCTTTTTTCGCTCTCCAGCTCGAAGTTTGTTCTGGGAGTGCGATGGCCTTTTGTGTATATATATACACACAAGAAAAAACAGGAAAAGGGTCGTTGCCCATAAAAGCCCTCGGCTCTATTCGTTGTCGAATCCGGAATTGCTGCAGTCCGTGCGCGGGCAAGCCCGTGCGAGAGCAGGACTGCTAGAATCCAGTCCCTCGGATTCGAATTTTTGCCCGCGGCGCAGAGATCCGGAACCGCGGGCAATGTCCTGCCGCGGTGGTGCGTGTTTTTGTGGCCCCTTTCCCGCGAGCACCCCAACTTACCGTTGGGGCGCGGTGGTGGCATGTTGGCACATCGCGGGTCTGAACGGGCTTGGGCCGGGCGGCAGGGCCGCCGCGCCTCGCCGCTGCGTTCGCGGGAGGCCCCCCCCTCCGACAGACGGCGAGAAGGGGGCCCCTGGGGACGCCGGGGGGGGTTCCAAGAGGGCCCCGCCCCCCTGTGGAGCTCTCGGGTCGGACGGCTCCTGCCCCGCAGCGGCCGCGGTGGGTGTTGGACAACGCGTGCCCCTTCTTTCGGCACCCGCTCCTGGTTTCCAGATCCGGATCGAACAGGTAAGCGCCGCAGAAACATAGCATGTGGGCGAAGTTCCGAAACGCTCTGTTTTTGCTGAGTTGTTTTTCCAAGGTTGTCTTCTCCTTTTAGGGCGGGGGTGGTGCGGAGTCCGATGCGCGCGGCGGGTGTCGCTCCCCGCCGCGTGGGCGCTTCTGGCCCCGCCACGAGCCGCCCGTGGAAACAAAGCTGCGTCAGTTGCTTCGTCCCCTCCCCCTCCTGTCCCCGCTTCCCGTCCCACCCCAAGCCTCCGCCCCTGCCTCCTCACAGTCAACATCAGCCACGCGCAGAGGGGGGGGGTGAGGGGGGAAGGCTTCTTAGAAGCACCCCTGATTCTTAGAAGGCGCGGGCCTTATCTACACATGTAAGGCTGGCGCCTTCTAAGAATCAGCCTCCTTCTAAGAAGCCCTCCCCCCTCCCTCCACCCCCTTGTGCGCGCCGCCAAAACACGCTGAAGTAAGAACCGCGCTGGGCTCAGGGAAGGCTTCGGTTTTCGGGCCGCCCTTCAAGTTTGACTCCTGGCCTGTTTGTGCCCGATATTCTCGAGGCGGGAGGAGAAGGAGGAGGAGGTGGAGGAGGAGGAGGAGGAAGAGGGAGAGGAGGAGGACCATTGCAAGCCCAAGTGTTTCATCAAAACAGTTGGAATGAGCCTTGCCGAGAAGCTCCCTTTTCATAGGCTCCTACAGCGGCCCATCTAGACAGGAAACTGCCTCGTTGGAAGACAACCGTTGCGTCTTGACGAGCCTGACTCGTGCGAGAACGCCGTTCTTGGGACGTCCGCGCCCTCATGGTCCTGACTGCTCCCAAAACGCAATTTGTGTGACGCTGATCGCGGGAACCTGTGGATTTCATTGTAAATTGTATGAACGAATGCCCGCGGCGCTTAATCCGAAAGCCCTTATAACGGCGACGAGGCGACGATCGAAAGCAGTGCCCCGGCACTGCTTTGAACGCGTTCAAAGCAGTGCCCCGGCACTGCTTTGAACGTATGATATGATGATATGATGATGATTATGATTGATGATGATGATGATTTTTCCAGCGTGCACTGTCCGCAACTGCGGCAATCAACATCATGCTCCACTTGCCCGCAACTGCGGCCATCACCAACGCTGCGCCTCGAAGCTCCACGGAGGGCGCTCGGCAGGTCGCCCGCTCGAGCCCCACTCGACTTCACGCTGAGGAGGCGAGCCCTCAGGGGCATTGTCCGCAACTGCGGCATGATCAGAGGGCCACCACTGCGCGCCATCAGCGCCCCATTCGCTCGAGCTCCAGTCCCACCAGGACCAGCCCTGCCATCTCGTGGCGGGACTGCGCGCCTCCCATGCGCCGCTGCCGCTGGCGTCCCAGGACCCAGCCGCCACTGCGGCACAAGAAGGGGTCGCATCGTCGCCGTTGGCAGCTTGCGGCGGTGGCGTGTTCCCAGCTCGCTCAGCCCCAGCGTCTCTCCCCGCAACTGCGGTTCCCATCTGGGGTCGGACGCCCTTCCCCGCAACTGCGGTGTCCGCGTAGCTGCCCTTCTTGCCGCCCTTCTTGCCGCCCTTCCTGCCGCCCTTCCTGCGTTCCAACCTCGCGGCGAGTCTTTCAGGTGACCTGCGGCACGTATTGTGCGTGAAAGCCACCAGAGGGAAGTGCGTTCCGTGCCTCGCCCTGCCGAAGGCGCCATGCCATATCTTGTCGTCGAGGTTGCCCTGCTTCACTCTGAAGGGATAGCGCACCCAATCGTCGCGTTCCCTGCGCGCCATCCTTTGCTCGAACTCCGCATCTGCGGTCAAGGATTCGCCAGATGGCGTCAGGAAGGCGCGCATCTTGTTTTCAACGGGCTCAGCCTTGGGCACGTAAGTCTGAAGCATCTTCCCAGGGCCATTCGTGTAGTCGAAGACAGGGAAAGACGGATCATGCTGGGTCGTCAAGAATCCGCCCTCACGGTCGTGCAGAACACTCAGGCCATGGTGAAGCTTGTACTGCCCAGGACAGTTTATGAACAAAATCGCCATGCTGTCTGCCCTGGGCTGGCCGCCTGCTGTCTTCCAGGGGGTCCACGCGGCGACGTCCACAGTCAGGCCGCAATTGCGGCACCAGGACACAAGCTGGAACATGCACATGTTGAAGTCCCCCATGCAGACCTTCACGTCCCATTCCCTGACGTAGGCGACGAACCAGTTGTAGAACTCATGGAGCTTCGTGACGCCCCAGTCTTGGTTGGCCAAGCTGTGGTGGACGTGCACCGCCATGACGTTGAAGGAGCCCCCCAAATGGGGCACGGCCTGGTCCAGGTGGACGCGCACCACCATCGCCCTGGAGTACTTGTTGTGCAGCTTTGGCGCAGGAGCCTCCGCAACTGCGGACTGTTTCTTCTTCTTCTTCGTTTTGGACTTCTCCTGCTTGTGGAAGAGTCTCGCAAAGTCTACGTGTTCAATGTGGCCGCCACTGCGGTCCCTCATGCCAACAAGGAGGGTCCCTGATGGCTCGCCGCCCTTAACGCACAGGTAGTTGTATTGAGTCCGACTCCGAAACCTATCGTCCGCAACTGCGGCTGCACTGTCCCTCGCGTCGTGCTCCCCACTGAGTACCGCGCAGGTCTCGTCGTCGCACTCGCAGAGGGCGATGATCTGGGCAGGGTTCGCGCGGAGCTGCGCCCACTCGTCCGCGCGTTGCGTGGGTCTAGCTGCAGTCCCTCCGAAGTTGGCCACGTAGAAGCCGACCCGTCCCGCTTCGAACTCCGTTTTCTCCTCCCATGCGTCGACAAGAGCTCTTTGTTTTTCCGACAGATTGCTTGTCTCGATGATGGGCACCCGTTTCCAGGTTCTCCGCGACGACAACACTCTCGGCATGTAGGAGTCATGTGCTGCCGCAACTGCGGCTCCCGCACCTCCCCGGGACTCAGCCTCGTCAGCGGAGGCAGCCGAGGACGCGACGGTGCTGTCGCCATCTTGCGTCCGCTGGTCGTCGTCATCATCCGCAACTGCGGCTTCCTCGTCTTTGCCTCCCTCCTCCTCCTCAGCGTTGTGGATGAACACCGTTCTGGCGAATCGAAGTCCACGGTCCATACTCCCTGAGGATGCGCTCGGGCGCGCGGGCGGCCACATGCTTGCGTCTTCGCGCGCGCCACCTCGAGCCACGGTGGCTACGGAAATGGATCGTGAATGGGCATGGGGTCGGATGGAGGGAGGAGACAAAGAGGATTCGAGGAGTGGCAGAAGGAGGGCGAGGACTCAAAGGAACCGAAAGAACAACAAATGGACTGGCGGAGAAGCAGAAGGAGGGCGACGATTGCAAGGGACTGTGAAAGGATTATTTTCACAGCAGCAGGAAGACCGCAACTGCGGTTTTGCCTCATCTCCTGCCCGCGCGGGAGCCGCTTGGAAAAACAACTTCCCTCTGGACTTCCTGTGGGTCCGCAACTGCGGCCTGCATCACGCTAGGGCTGGGATTACCAGCGCCATTTGCCCTCCCAGGGTTCTCACTGTTTCCGAATGCACGAACTGCGACAGCGCCGAACGGTTCCCAGACGCCGCGTCGTTCGCGACTTTTTGCAGCCACCCAGCAAACGTGAGCGGCCATTGCTCCTTGTGCTGCTTGCACATCTCCTCGTCCCAATGCGTCTTGAACCATGCCCACTCCCCCCTCTGCTCGTCTGAGAGGACGCCTTTTCCGCGAGCCAGGCGATCCAGAGCTGCCATCCTGTTTTTCTTGATCTTGAACTCCTCGGGATTCCACTGCGCTAGGGCGTGTTTGTTAGCCAAAGCCGTTTCCACCGCAACTGCGGCCTCCTTCTTTGCCCTCAAGGCGGCCTCGGCCTCTCGAATCTGCTTCTTGAGATCGTGCAACGCCTTCGTCCTGTCGTTCGCTTCCAGAGCCAGGCGCCGCTTTTTCGCCACCACTGCGGCTTCGTGGTCTCGCTGGGCAGTCAACGCTCGTAGGACCTCGTTGTCCTCCCGCGCCAGCTCTCTCAACCGCTTCTTTTGTTTGTGTTGTTGCTGTCGGCAATCCTGCGCTAGTTTCTCCATGCCCACTTGGCGCAGCATATCTTCCGCCTCGCGGAGCGTTTCTGCCAAGGACGTCGCCACTGCCACCTGCTCGGCCGCCTCTGCGTCGACCACGCAGTCCATGGATACCGAGGATCCTTGAGGCCCAGGTGCCGCAACTGCGGCATCGCACTGTTCCGCAAGAGCCTCGGCCCACGAGGCCTCCTCTTGCTCTTCGTCCTCCTCGTGCTCCTCGTGCACCTCCTCCTCCTCCTCCTCCCCGCCCTCCTCATCGCCCTCCTCGTGGCCTGGCTCCTGGCCTAGCGCTTCGTCGCCGAGCTTCTCCAACACGGAATCTGTGGCGTCGTGTTTCTCGTATTCGTGTATGAGACGCAGCACGTCATTGTAGGACCATTTCAAACGTTTCTGCTCGCATTCTTCCCTCACCTCCGCGACTGCGGTGTCCACTTTTGCTCGCAGCCCCCCTGCTTCCCAGAGTTCCGCCGCCTCTCGGCAAATCTCGAGATCTCCTGACTTGTCGAAGGGCGCTCGAATTCCCACTTTCAGGAAACCTTTCGCGGCGTCCAAGTGCAACTGCACATTCTCCAACACTGACAGCATCAAGTCGGCGCAATCGGAACGCCGCAACTGCGGCACGTGCTTCCCCAACGCCATTTGCTGCACCAGCGCTTTGGTCTCGAGGGCAATGTACCGGCGCTTCACGTGCTGGTTCAAGTCCGTGTCCACGGGCTGCGCAACTGCGGTCGTCCCCCCGCCGTGAATGATCAGCACGTAGCCGCGCTGCCAGGCGAGTCTCCGCACAGCGTCTGCTTTGTGCGGGGAATGGTCGTCGGCCATGAGGATGCGCCACTTTCCCCGCAACTGCGGGTCGTCGGGCCAGGCCCGCAAGTGCCGCTGCAAGAATGATACAACGTCGTCTGCGCGGTAGGACCCCTTCTCGGACGTCGCCGTGCTCACCCAAGACGGATAGCCGCGACTGCGGGCATGTGCGGCCAAGCCCTCAGCGATGACAGATCCCCCCTTGAACATTAGCTCCGCCGGCGGTGGTCCGCAACTGCGGATGTCCTCCGCGTCGCTCGACACCGTCAGGTTCGCTGTCCACCGAGCCCTGCTGTCGTCATGCGCCTCGACAAGCGGGACAATGCCACCCTTCACAGCCAAGGTCGGCTTCGAGGCCGACGACGACTCGTTGTGGTGAAAGGGCGACTGGTCCCAGTTCAGGATGTGCGGGTCGTACCCCAGAAGCTCCTCTGCAGCTGCGCGGACCCTGGCCACGTTCAAGATCATAGTCTCAAAACGAGATTGGAGCAACCATTTTGGCACCTTGTACTTGCGGTTCGGCTTCTTCATGCTCAGGCCGTAGGAGCGCCGCCACTTCACCCACCACCGAGGCCGCAACTGCGGCACCATCGGTTTGCCTCCCCGCTTCATTGTCTCCACGCAGTAGTCCGCGACGAGTTGCTTCGCCTTCGTAACCAGCAGGGATTGGGAGAACCTGGCCAACATCTTGGGCCTCTCCTCCGCAACTGCGGTTCGCTTGGCCACCGCCTTCCAGTCCACGGAGTACCTCATGTGGGACCACCACTCGTACAGAGCGGCTTCCAGCCATGGAGCCTTGTTCGGGCGCCCTTGGTTGCCCCGCGCGCGGCGTCGGCCATGCACGCCCGCCGTGCCATGTCCACCTTGTGTGCGCCAGTTTTGAAACCACTTGGAGACGGCCTGGCGCTGCTGGACGACCCCCATGCCCTTCGGCCACGTGAACCGCTCGCAAAAAGACGCGATTGAATTCCGTGGCAGAACGCCCTCGCCCATCCAACCACAACTGCGTGCGTGCGCCTCCAGGTCTTTGCAAACCAGTTCGCGGTCTCTGAGCATGTGCGGGCACACGCGCCGCTTCTGTTCCGCAACTTCGGGTTTTGGGCGTGCGCTGGCCAGTGCGTGCGCCCTGATCTGCTCCTCCTGCAACGCCTCGGGCATAGCCTCAGCCATGGCAAGCAATATACCCATGTCCTGCACGCCCGTCTGCCACTCTAACGCCGCCATGAGAGCGGGGCGTGGCGCGCTCGCCTCTCTCGGCGCCTCTGCTGGTTCGCCCTCGCCCTCGGAGTCGTGCAGGACCATGGGTCCAGCAGGGCCGCTGGCCCCGCAACTGCGGTACGCCCGCACCTCCTCCAAGGTTAGTTCCTGCGTGACAACGAGCATGTCGTGCAACCACGGTTCGTCCCAGCGGCGCACCCCGAAATCGTACAGTTCCTCCCGAAGCCATTTGCGCGTCTCGGCATTTTGCGGTTTCTGCAACATCATCGCCATAAGGTCAATGCCGCAGTTTCCATCGCAAACAGTCCCTAGGACCCATTGTCCCAGAGGACCGTAGAACCTGTTCAACGCGTCCGCCCCCTCAGAGCACACGCCACCCACCGCAACTGCGGCCACCCAGTGGCGCACCTCATGGAGAGGGTTCTCGGGAGTCACGGGCCTGAGTTCCACCGTTGTCCATTCCCCGAACAGATCCTCAGCAGCGGCGAGTACGCACGCCACGCCGTCGACGGCGCATGGCTCAGTGCACTTCTCCTTTGCCCAAGGCATGTAGAAGTCAAGGAGGTCCTTGCGGTTCTCGCCTTCCCACACGTAAGGTTGACGCCCGAACCGCAAGGCAAACAGCATGAAAGCTGAATACCCTATGTAGGAATTCTCGGACAGAATCTGCCTCAGGAGAGCCATCACGCGGTCAGGCACCGTCGCCGCCACTGCGGCCTGGATCTTTGGCGCGTCTTCCACAGGTACACCTTTCTCTGGCGCCAGGGGTGGCGCCGCGACTCGTGGCCGCAAGGCGTCGCCAACAGGCGCCGCAACTCGTGCTGCAGCCTTTGGGTCTGGGCACGGGAAGAATGCGACCTGCGTCTTCGACCAGTTCTCTGGCAGCGGCCGCGCTGGTGGCAAGCGTGCTGGAAGTGGTGTGTCTTTGTCCGCTTCCACTCCCTCAGGAGCTTCAACCGCAATTGCGGTCTCCTGCGCAGCAGGCGGGTCTGGTGTTGCGTGCACTTGAGCTGGAGGAGCTGGAGGGACTGCTGCTGCGGGTGCTTCGGGCACAGGGGCTGCTGGAGGTTTGGGTTCTGCGGGTGCTTCTGGTGCTGGAGCTGCGTGTCCTTCTTGCGCAGGAGCTGCGAGTTCTGCTGGTGTTGCTGGTGCTATGTGTGCAGGGGCCGAGGGAGCCGCAACTGCGGTGCCGCCTGGAGCCGCAACTGCGGGTGGTGGCGTCGCGCCCGGTCGCCAAGCAGACGGCCGCAAATGAAAGCGAGGCGGCTCAGCAAGGCCGTACTGCGACGCGGGCCACTTCGCTAGGCACGGAAAATCCGCACATGCGTGCACCTTTATCTTCTTGGGGCACGGAACGCCGCTACTGCGGCTCAAGATGTTGGCGAGCCCAGTGGTGCCATACTTCGTTTTCCTCGGTGCGCAGCCGCTGTCGTAATGGAGCCACTCCACCTCGAAATGCGTTCCGTCCTCCTCGCCATACCATGTCCGCCCCACGGGAACATCCATGAGCGGTCGCGTGGCGAACGACTCGGGCCGGGCACTCGGCTGCGGGCTACAGAACTAGGAAGAGGGAGGGGAGGAGGGAGGAGCAACTGAAGACGATGCGGAGGGGCGAAGAAGGAGGTACATTTCAACAACGCCCGCGCGGAAGCCCCAATCATCGCGCGCACAGGGTTTCGATGCTTCACTCCATGCTTCTCTAAGAAAAACGCTCGCCCACACAAGTTGGCGCACTAAGGCGTGCACCCGTGGAACACCCTAAACCTTCCGCCTGCCTCCTCACACCGCCTCGCCCTCCGCGTGTTCACGCGCACCCAGCCACCCCGCAACTGCGGGCACTCAGTAGCCCCACCGCAACTGCGGCCCATACGGCTTCGGGCCTCAGTCGAACAGACTGGGGATTTGGAGCTCGAGGTAATCCAGAGCCGCTTGCTTGCGCTGGTGCTGCGTCATGCCCTCCCACTCGTAGTCGTAGCCCTTCACCGACTGCGCCGACTGCCACTTCTTCTTTGTAAGTTTCTTCACATCCATCTCGATCCTTTTGCCCTTGTTGGCACACTCTCGCGTGATGGTCGCGACCCAAGCGCCCTTGAAGTCCCAAACGACGGTGAAGCCAGAGCCGCTCCCCTGCGCCACGGGGGAGTCGACCTCCTTTTGCTTCGCCAGCGGGGTGGCAGGGTCAACCGCCGTTGCCCAGTCCCTGTCCGCCACTGCGGCCTCGTCCTTGTCGCCGTCGTCGATGTCGGGGACACCGCCGAGGCTCACGTCGTCCACGATCATGTCGATCAGCCACCCAAGGTCTGCAGCGTCCAGCCACAACGTCCTCCGCTTGAAGCTGGCCACCCGCACGTTTCGAACGGCCGTGTCGTGCGGAAACTTCATGGGGCTCTTTGCGGGCATCTGTACGGAGTGCACAGTGGCTATGGCCGACTCCACGGCCTCGCCCCTGGGCAGGCCAGTAGTCGCCGCACGCGTTCCAGTCTTCTGCTTCTTGGCGCTGGTCGGGGTCGCTGCCTGCTTCTTCGTGGCGTCCGTGGAGCTGACCAGGGCCGACATGGGGTCATCTGCTTCGTCCCCCGCGTCGCCGTCGCTCTCCTCGTCCGCAACTGCGGCGCCGCCCTGCTTCGCGAGTTCTTTCTTCAGCGCGTCCCAGGCCTTGGAGGCCTTCAAGGCCCCTGCGGTCGGTTTACCTTTGGCGCACACCTTGAGCAGCCAAGCCTTTTGCATGTTCACGTGCACGAAGCTTATCTCTCCGAGGGGCCCTGCGTGGAGCACCTTGACATCCTTTTCGGGGATGGGGGTGGTCTGCGCAAGCCAACCTCCACGGATGCACAAGACCTTCTCAACGCACACAGGGCTCCATTCGCTCGAAGTCGGCATGTGTGCTACTGCGCTGGACACAGCCGCAACTGCGGGCAAGGCGGAGGTGCGGGCAGTGGGGCCGCGCGCGGTTGAGCCAGATGGCGAGACGAACGCCTCCCTGGAGGGCCTCCCTCGGTCCCTGCGATCCTCGCGCCTCCCTGGAGGGCCTCCGCCCTCAGCCCAGGGCCCTCCAGGCCCTCCAGGGCCTCCAGGGAGGCCCTCCAGGGCCTCCAGGGAGGCCCTCCAGGGCCTCCAGGGCCCTCCAGGCCCTCCAGGGCGGAGGCCCTCCAGGGCCTCCAGGGAGGGAGGGAGGGAGTGAGGAAATGAGTAGTTTCGGCTTCCAACTTGGGAGGAAGGGGAGAAAGGAGGAGGAGAGAGGGAGGAAGTGGAGGAAGGGCGAGGGAGGAGAGGGAGAAGGGAGGGAGGAGGTCCGTTTCGAACCTCCGTGCTCGATCGTCAGCGGTCCGCTACTGCGGCATCAGCTAACAGAAGCAGTGACACTGCAAACTACACGAGCGCTCCGCAACAGCGGTCACGCGTGCGCCCCCCCCTTCGGCCTGTTGCCCGCAACTGCGGTCACGCGAGCAAGCCGCCCTGACTGCCGCCACTGCGGCTTCTTAATTAGAGCGACATCTTCCCGCTTTCGTCGAACCCTTTCTTCGATTTCTTCGGCGCGGGCTGGCCCGAAGGCTTCCCTTTGGCCCTCTTGGCCGCGTCCGTCTTCCACGTCTCCTCGGCCGCCTTCTTCTTCGGTGCGGTTTTGGGTCTCGCCTCCCACAGGAGCTCTTCTCCTTTCTTCACGGCCGTGGTATTCACCAGCACAGGGACATTCACGGCGAGCACGACCCCGCCTGTCCCAGGCACGCACACCGCCAATTCTTTCGTCTCCAGCTCCATGTTGATGCGCGCAACTGCGCTTTCATTACGGCTGTTTCTCTGCTGGATCTCCTGTTCCGTGACTCTGTTGACTGCCCAGAAGACGTGCATTGTCTCTTGCGCATCCCACTTCCATGCTCTCAACCGCACATCGTGGTCAGCCACGTCGGCGGGCGTCTTGTCCGCAGGCGGCTTGAACTCGGGGTGCAAGTAGAAGGTCGTGGGCGTGGCCCCATTTGGATCTCCTTTCACCCAGACTTGCACGGCCACCCTCTCGGGGTGCGTGCTTGCGGCGTGCACCTTGGATGCCTTTGGGACGCACGGCCACAACTCGATGCATTTTTCGTCGTTTGCAGCGGTTGCCTTGACGGTGCGTTTCTCTGTGTCAGCGTCTTGCAACACCTCTACTTGCGCTTCCGCAACTGCGGACATGTGGCGCGCCCAAAGGCACAGCAACACTGCGCTGACCAAAGCAGGCTCCCGCCCCAGCTCCTTCGCTGCCGCTGAACGCCTCCATTCGGCGATTGGCAAAGGGAAGGATCCGCGTGGAATGGCCGTCGTGTCCCTGCTGCGCTGGTGGTTCGTTGGTAATTGCGTCGTGGGGTCAAAGGAAATGACCGTCGGCATCAACTCGTGCCCCTCTGCGGAAGCCTTTGTCTTCCCCGCCACTGCGGGCTCATTCGGTTCTGGGCGCGGCAACGCGTTGAAATCGAACCAATCGGGCTTCCCGCCTCCGACTCCCACTTCGCCGAGGGCCTTCTCAAGGGCGTCCCGATTGGACTTCGGCTCCACCTTCCCCGTGGCCTCCGCGCAAGCGCGGAGGAGCGCCTGACGATGTCCTGGGATACTTCGTTCCTTGACGTGGGTGTCCTTCAGGTACTGCATGAAGCCGTCTGCGGTCAGTATGCACAGGTTCGCCTTGAACTCGATCGCCTTCTCAGGGCCCATGCCGTCGATGGCCTTGCTCAGCGTGAACAAGTACAAACGGAGAGCCGAGTTCATGTCGATGAGGAAGTCTCGGAACTCCTTCTTCTTCCACGATTGTTCTGGGTCAGGGCACCACACAGGAGTGTCAACGCCCCTCTTCCTCGCAGGCGCGTTCCTGTAGCATCGCATCACCACGGCAACCTTGACCCACGGCACTTCGTCGGGAAGCTCGCTGGCTGCCCCGAAGGCACCGAGCCGAAGGGCCCTTCTCCTGGAGTTCACGTAGACCTCGCAGAACTGGAGCAGCAAGGGGATGAACTGCGCTTTCGTGCTCCCGAGCCCAACAACGAACGAGAACAGCTCAATGAAGTCTGGGTCCTGAACGACTCGATCGAGTTCGTGCATGACGGAGAGCTTGACCTTGTCAAAGGCAACCTGATCCGCAACTGCGGCGTGCAGCTCCGCGTCAACAGCCTTGCACAGAACACGGAGCGCGGTGAGTTCAGTCGTTCGCAACGCAAAATCGGCTCCTTTATTGAGGGACTGGCTGATGAGCGAAGCACCAGTGGGTTCCTCGTCCATGATTTTCCAGCTAAGCACTTCCATGAGCATACCCCCCTGCACGAGTTTCTTAGCGACAGGGTCATGTTCCGCCACTGCGGCCATGTCGAGATTGCCGTCCTTATCGAGCACGCGCTTCAGCCTCGCGCTCTCGTCCTCCGTGAACTCCATGCCTTGGGGGATGGGCCACTTGGCTCCCAGGGCGCACGCCCGCAACACGAGGCACAAGTGGGAGTGCGAACACGTCCCATACGCAACGTCTGTTCCGCAACTGCGGTCGAAGCACGCAGCGAGGTGGCCGGTCGCTTTTTCCAGATTGTACTCTGTGTACGTCTGGAACTTCGGGTCCTCCTTTTTTCTCAGCACCAGCTCTTGTGCTGGGTACATCTGAACGCAGACACCTTCGTGGTCAGCTTCGGCTTGCGTGAATCCAGCCAGGAAGATTTTCACAGCGAGTTCCCGAACCCTTTCCTGCTGAGGGTAGTGCCCGCCTCGGTTGCCCGTGTGCGGGGCGAGCATGAGCACAGGGAGGCGCACCTTGTCCCCTGTCCTGAATCTAGACCTCAAGGCGTTGGCCCTCTGAAAGATCCCTTGCGTTCCGCCTGGAACTGCGGCTGTCTCGTCCGCCACTGCGGCTTTCTTGTCCGCCACTGCGGCATTATCTGTGCCGACGCTGTCGTTCATATCTGTGCCGACGCTGTCCGCCACTGCGGCCCGGAGCTCCGATATGGCGGACTATGGCACGACGTCCGTCGCTCAGGGTGGAGGCGTGTGTGCCAGGAGCCCAACGACCTGCTGAGCCGAATGCCTGCGGACGACTGAAGGCTCAGTTTTAATCCAAAATATCGGGCGAGAGCTTGGGGGGGGCGCAGGCTGGAGGAGGGAGGGGGGTGCAAGCTGGAGGAGGACGAGGAGGGGAAGGGGAAGGAGAGCTAGGACGGAGGTGGCGGGGGGATGCGGCCTGGAGGAGGACGAGGAGGGAGGAGGGAGGAGGGAGGAGGGAGGAGGGAGGAGGGAGGAGGGAGGAGGGACGACGACGACGACGACTGCTGACGACAGACGACAGACTTGACGACGACGACGACCGACGACGACTGCTGACGACAGACGACAGACGCGACGACGACGACGGCAGCGACGACGACGAGGACGGACGACGACGATGATGATGACCCAGCGCGCGCACACTTATTGCAAACTGCGGCTTCGCAACCGCGTGCTCTCCTATTATACGCAACCGCAACTGCGGCTTCGCAACCGCAACCCCGCAACTGCGGGCTATCCTACACCGCAACATGCACTCCATCGCTAATGGGATGCACTACGCAGGCAGCAGGCGCCCAGTAGTACCGAGCTCTGTTCCGCAACTGCGGCTCCTCGGTCTTGCCGCACTCACCGCTCGTCCGCAACTGCGGCAGATCGCGCCTCTTCGTGCTTCCGCTTGCTCGCCCGACTCTGGCGTCCGTGGCCGACGAAGACGACGTTTTGGTGGATGCCCTCGCACCAGTGCGTGCTGAAGGTCTTCTCGTTGAGCTCCTTCTGAATGACCTTGCCGATTGGGGGCAGCGCTGCCAAGCCGAGCTTTCTTCTGACTCCGCTACTGCGGTCAGGGTCATCCTCCCACTTGGGCATGTACTTCGCTGGGACCCAGCGCCGAGAGATGATGGAGTCGCTTGTTCGATGCATCCAATCAGGGAGCCACTGGGGATCGTTCTTCGACGGCCTCCCTGCAGAATCCGCGTTGTAGTCCGCAATGCGCACGTCGCACGGGCCAATGGGGAGGACGTAATTCGGATGCAGCACGCGTGTGCCCTCCACAAGGCCTCCGAACAGGGCGGGTCCAGCCCTGAGCACCACCCCCATCGGGCAGGTGTAGCTGGCTCCGCAACTGCGGCCAAATGCTTGGAGCTGCTCAGGCGGGATGTCAAACAGGCCGCACAAGAACCGCACATCATTTTTATGGATGGAAGCAACCGCGTCCTTGAAGAAACTTGGATGCCACGCTGTTTGTTCTGATTGCGTGATCTTCTGTTGGAGACGTTCGGTGACTGCGTGTCTGGACACGACGGCAAAACGGATCACCGCGGCAGGATTCATGTCGGAGCCCTTCAGGCGAAAGCGCAGGATCGTGACGGCGTGGGTGGCCCCAACAACATGACCCGCAACTGCGGTCTCTGCGATGATGTGCGGGCGCACGAGCACCACGCCCGTGTCTCTGAACAGGCCAACCGTCGTCCAGTAAGGCTCCGCGGTGTTGTTTTTCAAAGTGACAGCGTCTTCGACGGCAGTCCTGAGTCCAACGGGAACGTCGTAGCTGCAAGCGCCTTCGACGTTCCCCGTGCGGAACAGCTCGGGGTCCCATACGACGAAGACGACCGCCGCAGTTTGGTGCAAGATGCACCTGAAGACATCTTCCTTTGTTGCCACCTTCGTGATGACCACCACGTTGAACACCAAAGCGATGGTGGACGGAACCCGATTGCCGTCTGCTGTACGAAGGAATCCTTCGTTCCACTTGGGGCGTTCCCCAACGTAGTTTATCCCTGGAGGGGACCTGGTCCGCTGCTTCTTCCGCGGTGCTCCCGCATCTTCCCGCAACTGCGGTTCCGACGGAGGCCCCGCGCGACCCCGCGACTGCGGTTCTGACAGCGGCGAGCCTTCCGTGGGAGGCGGCCTTTTCCTCGGCCGCGAATCGGCCGAGGCGATTGTCTCGGCGGCTTTCTCCTGGGAGGCGGCCTCGTCTTCGGGTTGGGCGCCTCGTTTGGACTCGGCTGCGAGCAGCACGGCCGAGGGCGCGCTGCTCCCAGATGAGCCGCGCGCGGCACCTGGCTCGCCGGCCACCCCCGCAACTGCGGTCTCGGTGGCGGCTCCCGTCACTGCTGGTTGGTCCTGCTGCTTCGTCGGCGTCTGCGCCCGAGGCCCCCATTTTGCCTTGGGGGTCAAGTGCGCCCTGCGCAACTGCGCCTCTTCGCGCCTCCCACCAGCAGAGCTCCCACTCGCAGCGCTTATCGGCGGCGGCGGCCGATATTCCCGCGAGGAGCTAGACGACTGCGGGGAGGCCTCGCGCGGCGGTCGCTCGGGGCTTCCGCAACTGCGGTCCTCCGTCGGCTCCGCGACTGCGGCATCCGCGGCAGCCCCTTGCAGGCCGAACCTTTCCCGCAGTTGCTGCTTCAGCTCGGCGAACCGCTTGTCGACCTCGGCTTTGCGACCTGGGTCCATGGCGTGGCCGCGCGCGGCCCCCGTCCGACGGGGGAACTGCGGCCGGCTTGGGAGAGGAAGGACAACGAGGGAGACGGCGGGGATGAGGACGAGGAAGGCGAAGAGGAGGATGGAGAGGACGCGACGGAAGAGGATGGCGCGAAGAGCTCAGACGAGGGTGAAAGGAGCAAGGGGACTGCGACGAGGATGACGGGGCAGAAACGGAGGAGGAGGAATCAACAAAGTCCGCAACTGCGGCCCTCGGGGGGGACTGCGACGAGGACGACGGGAAATGACTCGGCCAACGGAGGCGGGCTACGGCCAACGGAAGGAACTGCGACGAGGAGGAAAGGCGGAGGGAGGAGACTGCGACGAGGACGACGGGGAAGGGGCGACGAGGACGACGAACAACTGCGGATCCATCTGTTTAAGTACCTGTCTCCGCAACTGCGGCCGCGCTAATTAACGTCACGAGTGCTTCAACGGAGGTGATGCGCGCCCGAAGCACCTAATTACAGCGGTCAGTCGTGGGAGCGCCGCAACTGCGGCCAAGCTGTATGAAGTCGCTAGAAGGCAGCGCCGCAACTGCGGCCGAAAGCGCGCATAGTGAGTCAAACGAGCGCGGCGTCACGCGATCGGTCCCCGCAACTGCGGTTCCATGGCTGCGCAATCCCGCAACTGCGGTGTCAAGGCTGCGCGGACCACCGCGGTTGCAGCTGCGCCCCCTTGCTCGCGTCGAACCGCCCAGGATTCGGATGGGCGTGCAGCATCTTCCAGAACGTGAACGTTCCGTGGCCATCGCTCTTGCCGAGACCTGCCCTCGGGCCCCGCACGGGATGCGAGTGCGGCTCCACCTCATACGTGTTGAACTTCGGGCTAGACCAGGATGGGTGGACGCGAATGCCCGAGCCGTCGTCGCGGATGAGGACGAAATCCCACTGGGGCAGAGGGATTCTTTGCGCCTGTCCTCTGTCCACCCCTTTCGTGTGCCTCATGTTGTCGAGACTGCTAGGGCACGGGCGGCACTCGCAGCGGACCAACCCGCGACTGCGGTCATTGTCAGGGCCGCACACGACGCGCAGCATTGTAGGTCCATCCATCTGCGCGACCATCTCCAGCCAAGACCACGGCACTTTGACAGTGTGGTCCCAGTCCCAATCCCTGTTGTCCTGCGCCTTCCCCTTTGCGCGGTACTTAAGGATCTTCGAAATTTCCTCCGCAACTGCGGTACCTCCGAAGACGGGCGTGCGGCTGCCGAAAGGGTTTTCTCGGTCTTCGTACTCGTCTCGGAACCACTTCAAGGCCGCGTTGTGCTGCTTATAATTGCCGTTCCAGTTCGCCCTGAAGTTCTCGAAGAATTCCAACTTGAAAATTGGCAGCGGCTCATTGCGCACAATTTGAAACAGCGCAACTGCGCCTTGTTCTTCGCGCCCTGGGGGAAGCAGGGGACCGCCTCCTTTGCCCGCCGCTGTTGCGGCCGCGGGCTCCGCGGCAGGAGAACCTGCCGAGGCACTCGAGCGGCCACCTTCCCATGCATTCCACCAGCCACCCTCGTCGTCCCACCAGCGGGCGCCCTCCATTCCCCAACCCTCGCATCCGTTGCCGCCCCATCCGCCGCCCTCCCATCCGCGACTGCGGTCACTTCCGTCGCCGCCATCCTGCGCTTTTCCTCTCCATCCGCCAAGAGAATCTCCGCCGCCCCAGCCGCCACTGCGGTCACCTCCGCCGCCGTATCCGCCACTGCGGCCGCCCCAACCCCCACTTGTTCCCCAACCGCCGCCGCTGCTCTTTGAAGAATCCGCAACTGCGGCCCGTGTTTCCTCTTCCGCTTTGTCATCCCACCCTGCACGCATCTCTGCCCCGACTGCAGGCCGCGGAGGCGGGCGCGAGCCCGCCCAACCGCCGTGAAACCTACCGTCGGCGCGGGCTTGAGCCGAACGTGCATGGAGGAGGAGGATGAGGAGGAGGAGGGTGAATGTGAGGAGGATGATGCGTTCCTGGGAGGTGTGCCTTCGCGTGCAACACAAGAGCCCTGAGAATTCCTGAGGCCCCTCCAACAGCCAAGGACGCGGATGACAAGAAAGTCGAGAAGATTGGGAACCGATTGAGGATTAAGAGGCGTGCGACGAAAGGGATGATGATGACGAAGAGGAAGATCAGTGAAGGGGAGGAGCGGACAGGAATTATGGAGGAGTGATAGCAGAGGAGGAAGAGGGGGAAGGGGGAGGAGGAGGAGGAGGAGGAGGAGGGAGAGGAAAAGGGGGAGGAGGAGGAGGAGGAAGAAGGGGAGGAGGAGGAGGAGGAGGAGGAGGAGGAGGAGGAAGAGGAGGAGGAGGAGGAGGAGGAGGAGGAAGAGGAGGAGGACGACGACGACGAGGAGGAGGAGGAGGAGGAGAGGGAGAAGGAGAACGGGGACAGGAGGACAAGGACGGAGAAATATAACAAATGAGGGGGAGGAGGCGGAGGAGGAGGAGGACGAGGAGGAGAAGCAGGAAGAGGAGGAGGAGAGGGGGGAGGAAGAGTGCGCGTGAGACTGGGAGAACGAGGTAATTAATTAGAGAGGGAACGGGGGAGGAGGGAGGACAAGGAAGAGCATACAGCGACGAGAAGAGGAAAAGGAACAGACGAAGGCTCCTGCTGATCGCATTTCCGCATCGTTCAAAGCAGTGCCGGGGCACTGCTTTGAACGACTGGTGATGTTCAAAGCAGTTCCCCGGCATTGTGTTCCATCGTCGCCGTTATAAGGGCTATCGGATTAGGCGAGAACCACATTTCGGGAAGGTTTCGGGAAGGAGCCGCCCTCAATCCGCGAAGCTCCTGCAGTGTTTTTTGATAGCGAATGTACGCGGCGCGAAGGCGAAAGCCACATTTCGAAAACCACCCGCTTCCAATCCGTGAAAGTGTTGCTTGTTTAAAAAAGGAGGTACGCGGCGCGGAGACGACAGCCACATTTTGAAAAGGAACCGCCCTCAGTCCGTGAAACTCGTGCAATTTTGAACACAGAATGTGCGCGGCGCCAGGGCGAGAGCACATGTTGAAAGTCATCCGCCCTCAATCCGCGAAGCTTTTGTCAATTTGTACAACAAATGTGCGCGGTGCTCAGGCGAGAGCCACAGTTTGCAAACTACTCGCCCTCCATTCGTGGCTCCAGGGTCATAAAATGGCGAGGCAAGCGAAACGCCCGGTCAACTGGCTTCGGGGTGCGACAGGGAGAAGTTGTTCACAAGGAGAAGGAATGGCGCAGGAATCCCCTTTGGACCACCCCGCCCCTGGCGCGCGCCGCCGGACGATCAGAGAGAGGCGTGGCTGCGTGAAGCTCAACCGGCGCATGCGCGACGCACTGCACCAGTGGCAGGCCTTCCACGACCGCTGCGGCCAGAAGCGCGGGATCTCCGCTGGGCCCTCGCCGGAGGCCGCGCCAGCGCCTCGTCGGAGGCGGTACGGCTGAAAGTGGAGGCTCGGCTGAGCTCGTAGGGCAGCTCGGATGAGGGCATTGCCGAGACACGCGAGCGGACACTGAGACAGCTGACCGCACGCCCCACGCCAATCAAGTGAACCCCCTTCCTACCAACCTTACACTTATGTCTGGCCAACACAGTTTTGGCCAGCGGCGGGGAATCGTACATCAGCTGCGTTGCCATGCGTAGCGTCATGATTATGTTGCGTAAGCGTATCAAACATCCTACATGCCATGATAATTAATCGTGTTACGACTATTTAACATTACCACTGGTATTATTACTACTACGACTGCTGCTACTAATACGACTTACTACTACTACTACTACTACAACTACTACTAGTACTAGTACTAGTACTAGTTCTACTACTACTACTACTACTACTACTACTACTACTACTACTACTACTACTACTACTACTACTACTACTACTACTACTACTACTACTACTACTACTACTACTACTACTACTACTACTACTACTACTACTACTACTACTACTACTACTACTACTACTACTACTCTATTACTACACTACCACTACCACTACCACTACCACTACTACTACTACTACTACTACTACTACGACTACTACTACTACTACGACTACTACTTCTACTGCGACTACTTCTTCTACTACTACTACTACTACTACAAATACTAATACTACTACTACGACTACTACTACTACTTCTACTTCTACTGCTACTACTGCTGCTATTACTACGATTACTACTACTACTACTACTACTACTTCTACTTCTACTACTACTACTACTACTACTACTACTAGTACTAGTACTAGTACTAGTACTAGTTCTAGTACTACTAGTACTTCTACGACTACTAATAATAATTCCACGACTACCACCACCACCACCACTACTGCTGCTACTACTACTACTACTACTACTACTGCGACTACGACTACGACTACGACTACCACTACTACTGCCATTACTACTGCCACTACCACTACAACTAGTATTACTACTAATACTTCTACTACTACTACTACGTGTCGGTGCTCAGTTGTTTCACGTAGTTTCGCATTCAATTTACATGCGGGTAGCCATTTCGAAAGTACGGCATTCGCGGGTACGTACATGCGCGAGGACGTGAGCTCGACAAAGGAATGGGGCTTACTAGAACATGAAGCGCAAAGGGAGCGTGGTTCTGTCGCATGCATTCTGTTCAGGCAATCAGACTCAGGGGCGGGCCTCGAGCACTTCTTGTTGTTGCTGGTGCCCCGGGGAACAATATGTAGCTCGCGTGCCGGTGCCAGCGGTGGAGAAGCTGTAGCTGTGCTTTTCAGAGACGATGTGCGCATTTTGTCCAGCCCCTCACACGTTTCCTGCCTCCCAGGGAGCTCCACCCATGGTCCAAGTGGATAAATGCATTCGCATGACGTCCCCGATCCAATTTCGGCACACCGTTCACGTGTATGTTGCCTGTTGGGAGCTCCAGCTATGGCCCCCATGGGTGCGTTCGCATGGCGGCCCGCGCGCATTTCGGCAAGCACACGCCTTACACATTCCTTGCCCCCCACGGAGCTGCACCGATGGCCCCAGTGGATGCGTTCAATGGGCGTCCCCGCGTTAATTTCGGCACACCTCTCACGCGTTTCCTGCTTCCCAGGGAGCTCCACCTACGGTGAAAGAGTGTGCCCAGGAGTCCCTAGACCCTGCAGGAATCCTTACCTGATGAGGGCGGCGTTCATACCCATTTCCACGCCTGAATTGGCGTTCCACGGGCTTTCGGATCCTGGTCTCCTTACCCAAGGGTTCCTTCTCCAATGTCTTCACCGTATGGCCGCAGTGGGTGCGTTTGCGTGGCGTCGTGAAAGCGCGTGCGTGAATGCAGGACGTCGAGCGTGCATTGGCGTTTTTGGCGAAGCGTTCACGGGAATCGCAGGCCCCTCAAAGTATTCTTATGTGTTGAGTGGTCTTGTTCATAATTGCCTCTTTTTGAGGATGGGTTGGGCGCTTCGCCAGTCGAATGTACCCGCTGGGGCGGTTTGCTGTTGCCCCTGGGAGGGTTTGTTTTCGGGCCATGGGATGGCCCTGCGAGGGCCTTGGGAGGACCTTGGGGAGCGCTCCGGCGGGGCCCCGGTAGGGGCCCTGGGAGTGCCCTGGGAGCGCCTTGGGAGCGCCCGGGGATTGCCAGAGCTCGGCGTTGCACTTGCTTCAAAAGGTCCGGCCATGAGTTTTGACGGGCCCGTGTTCGTGAGATGCTGACAGCGGGAGCCCGCGCCAAACCTCAGACCAAGCCCCGCATTTTTTTGTCAGACGGCCCCGCCATGCTAATTCGAGCCCGCCAAGCTCGAGACAGAATGTGGGATGAGGATGAATAGATTCGTAGATTGGGTTCCAGGCCTCCCCGTCGGCGTCGTCGTTGTTCTAATCATCTTTGGATCAAGTTCCTGTAGGATCGTATTTTCACACTACCTTGCGCTATCAGACACTGTGTCAGCGTCGCCCCAATGGCAGTGAAGGGTTGGATCTCCGTGCTTCTCGGGCTGCGTGGCGTTTTTGGTATGCAGCGGATGACGAGCGTGCCAAACGGCAGTGCCGTGAGCGATGAGGAAGCGGCGGGGGGGCTGAACCGCATCAGCAGCAACAGCAGCAACGGCGCTGCTTGCCAAGTGACGATGTATCAGCACGGCTGTTTCTCCGGCTTCTCTGCCACATACGGGGTCGGTTCGCATAGTTGGGTTGGCAGCAGCCATAACGACCAGTATTCAGCTATGTACATTTCGACGGACGCTTGTCGCGTGGTTATCTACCAGCACTCCTCTTTTGGCGGCTGGTCATGCTCCTACACGGGTGCTGGTTGTCATGGAGTGTGTTACAACGACCAAGTGAGTTCATTGAAAGTGTATGACGACTCGACGCCATCTCCGACGCCGTACCCGACGCCGTTCCCGACGCCGTACCCGACGCCGTACCCGACGCCGTACCCGACGCCGTACCCGACGCCGTACCCGACGCCGTACCCGACGCCGTACCCGACTCCGAGCCCGACGCCGAACCCGACGCCGAACCCGACGCCGAGCCCGACGCCGAACCCGACGCAGTACCCGACGCCGTACCCAACGGCCTTCCCGACGGCGTACCCGACGGCCTTCCCGACGCCATACCCGACGGCCTTCCCTACGGCGTACCCGACGCCGTACCCGACGCCGTACCCCACGGCGTTCCCGACGCCGTACCCGACGGCCTTCCCGACGCCATACCCGACGGCCTACCCGACGGCGTACCCGACGGCCTTCCCGACGCCATACCCGACGGCCTTCCCGACGCCCTTCCCGACGCCGAGCCCGACTCCCAGCCCGACGTATCCTCTGGGTTGGCCGACGCCACATCCGACGTTTTCCCCTGGAGCTCCCGTGGCGGGCGGAGCCGCCGGAGTTGCGGCTGCCACTGGCGACCCTCACCTTCAAAACGTTCATGGCGAACGGTTCGACTTGATGAAGGCGGGCACGCACGTTCTCATACACATCCCTCGTGGAATGAGCACTGAGGACGCATTGCTTCGGGTGCAGGCCGATGCGCGTCGATTGGGTGGACATTGCGAAGATATGTACTTCCAACAAGTGAACGTCACAGGTTCTTGGGCCGAGGCCAAGCGCGCTGGAGGGTACCATTACGACGTGTCGCAAAGTGAAGACGAGACTCCGCAGTGGGCTGCGTTTGGTCCGGTTCAGGTAAAAGTCGTTCGTGGACGTACGGGCAGTGGATTCTTGTACCTCAATGTGTACGTGAAGCATTTAGGGCGAGCAGGGTTTGCCGTCGGAGGACTGCTGGGGGAAGACGACCACGAGAACGTCATGATTCCCCCAGCTGCTTGTACTCAGCATACGTCTCTGCTGGAAAATCGGACGAGCGCCGAGGCTGCTGGCTCGTCATCGTCAGTTGCACTGGCAACTCTCAGTTGAGGACACGGGACACCTCAGAGGATGAGTGCGCGAGCAATACCTGCAAAACCGTTGCACTTCTGTGTTATGGAGCCGACGTCAACGGCGAAAGACAAAAAGGCCCCAGGTGGTCCTGGACAGCCCAGGGCAGCCCCAAGGCACAGCGTCTCGGCGACCTTCGCAGCGAGGAGGACGCCAGATTGGCACCACACCCTCGCATGTTCCCTTGATGCTGTTTGTGGACGCACCAACCAATTCCGACGCATTCGTGTTGTATCGCTTTTCAGTGCATGTGTCTTGTTGTGTGCTTCATGTTGTGGTGCTTTGCATTGCTCTGCTATGGGTGGTTCTGATGTGCACTGCATTGGCATTGTACGGCTTGCACTTCTCCATTACACTGACTTGCGTTGCGTTGAATTGCGTTGCATTGTCACTGTGTTTGCGTCCATGGAAATGTTTTGACTTTGTTTACGGTTTCAGTTGATTTACGTCTCTGTCGGTGCTGAGTTTTTTCACGTAGTTTCGCATTCAGTTTACATGCGTGTAGCGATTTCGAACGTACGTAATTCCTCGGTCTAAGGCATGCGCGGGTACGCACATGTGCGAAGACGTGAGCTCGACAAAGGAATGGGGCTTACTAGAACATGAAGCGCGAAGCGAGCGTGGTTCTGTCGCATGCATTCGGTTCAGGCAATCAGACTCAGGGACGGACCTCGAGCACTGCCTGTTGTTGCTGGTGCCCCGGGGAAAACATGGTAGCTCGCGTGCCGGTGCCAGCGGTGGAGAAGTTGTAGTTGTGCTCTTCAAGGACGATCTGCGCATTTTGTCCGGCCGAGAGTTTGTGTGTTCTTTCTCGCATCCTAAGTCGGTTTCTTGTTTTATCTTCTGCACATCCACCTGCGCAGGATCTCTCCTCCCCCTTCTCTTCCTCACCATCACCGTCATCATCATGATCGTCATCGTCATTATGATCATCATCATCACCATCAAAGTCATCCTCGTATTCACAATCAAGCTGCTCCTCATTATGACCGTCATTATCACAGAATCATCATCACCACCATCATCATCATCAGCACCATCATTATCATTGGCATCATCGTCGTAACATTTATCAACATCCGTATCAGCATCATCACCATCATCATCAGCGGCAGCTACATCATTATCACCATCATGAACATCATTATCACCATCACCAGTCTCATCGGTAAATCACCACTCATAATCATCATCAGTAAGCCCGTCATTGGCATGGGCCAATATCACAATCATGAGCACAAGGGGCAAATCGTGCGCCCTGGGCTTCTTGGGTTTCGATGGTTTCGCGATGGAGAGCGTGACGTTCCCGCACCAAAAGCCAATGGACGTTCTCGGGTCTCAGGGTATGGTTCCTTGTGGAAGGTCTCTTGTGGCCGAGTCCCTACTGCAGGGCGCGTGGATTCGCGACGGGTCCCGTTTCCGTACTGCGTCGGCGCGCCGCGTCGCCATTTGAGGCGGCATTGACCCCATGTGCAGGGGGGGGGCACGCTCGCCGATCCCCTCGCGCCAGATCCGCGTGTCCCCAATCGAATGGTGGAGCGCGCGCGCGACGGTGGAGCGGCTGGCGCACACCACAATCGCATCAGGGAGGGAGATCGGGGGTGGGGCGGGTGCAAACGCAGGCGATCATTTCCCCCCCCAGCCCCCTGGATTCTGATCGAAAAGCTTGGCCACTCAGAAAAAGGAGGGGGGCCCTGGGATACACCCAAGGGGGCTATTCAGACGCACCCCATATCGAGGATGGACGACCCCCATTCTATATCCCAGGGTTCCCCCTTTGGACGCCTCCCCATTCTATATCCCAGTGTTCCCCCCTTGTCATCCTCGTACCCTGGGGTACACCCCCTTGGGGCGGGTACGAGGATCATCGAGAGCAAAATAACCCCTAACCCTTTCAACACGATGCAGACGTGGCCTCACGTAGGTTCCCGTCTTCGCATTAGGGATAATCGATCTGGGCGGTTTGGTCTGGCACATCTGCAGGAACCCCCTTTATCCCTGATGGTTTGGCCCTCCCGACTTCAGTCCCCTTCCAGAGGGTCAGGGGCCTTTGCATTGCCAATCCAGAGATCCAGGGCATAGAGGCGCCAGCAAGCCTCTCGCCTGATCCGAGGCAACCTTCGGATTCTCCTCGAGGGGTGCCCTTTTGGGAGGGGTGGGGCACGGGGCGGGGAGGGAGTGGCGGGCCGCCCTCCGTGGTCTCCTCCGCCGGTCCTGCCCGCCGCCGCGCCCCCTGGCGAGGTCTCCAGCCGTCTGGAGCGGCGCTCGTCCCTCAGCGAGGAGATGCTGGAGGAGCTGAAGGCTGGCAGGCCCGGCCCGCACCCCTACGCGGACTCCAAGAGGGCACTCATGTTGTGGACGTCGGCGCGCGCGCAGAACCTCGCCTTCAAGGGTGGCCTGTTCTGCCACGCCGCCACGCCTGGGATGGTGGACTCGGACCTGGGCAGGCGCCGTCTGCGCATAAGAGTGACCCATCGCCGGAGTGACCTTGATTCGAGTAGGGGATCGACTACTGCAGATCTGCGGAGCAATGTAGGAATGTTTCGTAGAGATCGATGGGCGACAGATGTTGGGATACATCGATGCTGTAGTCGATCCCCTCATCGATTGATGCAGGCCCGCTTGGGCCCCCCGATCGCTGCATGCGATGCGACAGCAGCTGCTTCAGAGCTCGGGTTTGCCTCCCCGGCGCCCTTCGAAAGCCGCGCGCCAGAGGTCTTCTCTAACCCAAGGGCCCGGAGCCCCCTCTTTTAAGGGGCGAAGGACGGTATAAAATTAACTTTTTCGCCGTCGGGGACACCTCCCCCAGGGCGGCTGGAAAGTTTATACCCTTACGGTGCCACCGTAAGGGTATAAATTTTCCAGCCGCCCAGGGGCAGGTGTACCCGACGGCAAAAAAAATTATTTTATACCGTTCTTCGCCCGTTAACTCTTGCGTGCAGCCGGAGAGGCATTCTGTGCGGCCCTGGCTCTGGCCGCTGACGAAGCCCCTGCGGTGGCTGCTGCTCCGGTCGCCGGCCGAGGGCGCCCTTGCCGTGGGAGCCGCGGGCCTGCGGGCCAAGGCCCTGGGCTCCTTCGGCAGGTACCTGGCCGGGGAGGAGGATCGAGAGAGAGGCAGTTGCAACTCTGCGCGTACGAAATGGGCACGGAAGGAATGGGTACAATGCCCAACAGCAGCTCCTCTTCATTTGAGCAGGATTTGCTGTCCGCGCCGCCGCGGCCTGTGTCCATTCGAGACAGAAGGCCGCCTGCCCAACAGCGGCCGCTGTTGGCTTGGGACAGCATTTGTTGTTGGCCATAGTGCCCATTATTTCCGTACCCATTTCGGGTGTCCGAAGAGAGAGAGGCAGTTGCAATTGCAAGAGCATCAGGCGGTGGCGAAGCGTCCTGGCGTGCCTCTAGTTATTGGTCCACCAGCCAGTGCTCTAGGGATCTTTTTTTTGTGGTTCCCACGTAAGGTTATTGGAGCATGTCTTGCTTGGAGTGTCCTGTGTTGTCATATCAGGTTTGTGCTCTAAGAACATTGTTTTTGCTCTTGGAGCATTTTTGGGTTCTGAGTACATGTCGTGGTAGGCCTGTCGGTTTTTTTCGGGACCGTCGGTCCCCTCATGAGTATCGATGTTCGGATTTCGGTGCCCGCCGCGGATTTCCCAGCTACGTTCGGGCTGGACGAAAGGGGGGGATAGGGAAAGGGGGGGTTACAACATCTGCTGCATGCTGCTGGTTTCGGCCCCGCCGCCCGGCCCATTCCTCGATACATGGGCGCCTCCCGGCGCCAGGAGGCGTTGGGAAAATCAGCTACGTGATCTGATTCTCGAACCACCTCTTTGCTATCCCTCCCTTTCGCCCGGCCCGATACGTGATGGACCTCCCTCAAATTATCCAGTACCGATTTTTGTTTTGGGAACGCTTCACAGGATCAAGTCGCGACTGACATAGCGGACATCTGCGCTCAGAAGTTCATAGCGGGAACGATTACAATTGCGCTTGAAAATTGGTGGCGCTCGACCGGCATCGGTTTCGGCGCTACCGATTTTGAGCACATCGTCGCTACCGAATATCATTCGGCGCTACCGAATTGCATGTCGGCGCTGCCGAATTTCTTGTAGATTGGAATGCCAGGTTGCACCGATGATGAAGATGATGATGAATCTGATGACAATAATAATGATGATGATGATGATGATGATGATGATGGGGGCCTCTCCCGCAATGGGGGGGGTCTGGCTTGGGAAAATGAGTAGTGAGTAGTGAGTATGGACTAGTGAGTATGTAGCAGCTGGTAGTGAGGAGTGAATAGTGAGTTGTGAGTAGGGGGTGGTTCGCAGTGAGTAGTGAGTAGTGGGTTGTGGGGAGTGGGTAGTGATTAGTGTGAAGCGAGTAGGGAGTAGCGAGCACTGAATAGTGAACAGCGAGTAGGGCATTGTGAGTAGTGAGGGATGAGAAGGGAGTAGTCAGTAGTGAGTCGAGAAAAAAAAAGGAGTAGTGAGTAGCGAGCAAGGAGTAGCGAGAAGTGTATTGTGAGTAGTGAGTAGTGGGGAGTGGGGAGTGGGGAGTGGGGAGTGGGGAGTGAGTAGTGAGTAGCGAGTAGGGAGTAGCGAGTAGTGAATAGTGAGTAGCGAGTAGGTTCTTGTGAGTAGTGAGTAGCGAGGAGGGAATAGTCACTAGTGAATAATGACTAGGGAGTAGTGAGTAGCGCGTAGGGAGTAGCGTGGATTGAGTAGTGAGTAGGGCGTTGTGACAAGTGAGAAGCGAGAAGTGGGTAGTGAGTAGTGGGTATTGCGTAGGAGTAGCGAGTAGTGAGTCGTGATTAGTGCGTAGTGGGTGATGAGTAGTGAGTAGTTTGTAGAGACGATTGACCAGTGACTCACGAGCTGGGATTAGGGAGTAGTGAGTAGTGCGTAGTGCGTAGTGGGTACTGAATATTGCGTACCGGGTAGAGAGTAGCGAGCAGGGAGTAGCGAGTAGTGAGTAGTGAGCAGTGAGCAGTGAGTACGGTGTAAGGAGTAGGGCGTAGCGAGTAGCGAGCAGCGGATACTGAGTAGTGCGTTGTGGGCAGCGGGTAGTGAGTAGTGAATTGTGAGCTCCCAGTAGTTAGTAGTGGATAGTGGCTAGTGGGTGGTGACCAGTGGTGAATGAGTAGTGAGTCGTGGGTAGTGATAGTGTTTATTGAATAGTGAGTATTGCGTAGTGGGTAGTGGATATTGAGTATTGAGTAGGGAGTTGGGGGTAGTGAGTAGTGAGTAGTGAGTAGTGGGTAGTGGGTAGTGAGTAGTGGGTAGTGAGTAGTGAGTCGTGGGTAGTGAGCAGTGAGTAGTGAGTAGTGAGCAGCGGTTAGTGAGTAGTGGGTAGCGAGTAGGATTAAAGGGGTACTGAGTACTGTTTGGGGCTAGGGTTAGGGCTCGGGGTGCGGGTTACGGGTGGCCGTGATGGTATTGTTAGGGGTGGTCGGGGTCTGGTTCGGGGCCCAGGGGTGACCGTGGTGAAAAGGGGGCAAAGGGGGGGGCTTGAATTTGGCGGCCAAAGGGGGGGGAGGGGGGGGGGTTCGGACCCCCCCTTTTGAAAGGAGAGGGGGGGGTCCCCGACGACGGATCGGGGAAAGTTGGGGGCGGGGGTCCCCCCCTGGGGCTATCCAGCGGCGCGCCCTCGAATATCATTATGGGGAGGAGGATTAGGATTACGAGGAGGATGAGGGTTGAGGATGCTGATTATGCTGATGGTGACGATTATTGTGGTGATGACGGGGATGATCGTGGTGGTGGTGGTGTGATGATGATGATCAGGATCGTGATGATGACAATGATGATGATGGTGTTGGTGATGATGATGGTCATGACCATGATGATGGTAATGATGATGATCATGGCGATGATGGTGATGATGATGATGACGGTGGTGGTGCTGATGATAGATGATGATAGCCGCGGCTACGATGCTGGTGATAAAGAAAATGATGGTATTCATGTGACCATGATGCCAATGCTCCCGATGATGCCATTGATGGCATTCACGACCGCGATGATGGCATCGGGGATGATTGGGATGATTGCGAGTGCTCTTGTTGATAGTCGTGTTCATCATGATGATGGTGGTGCTCCTGCTGCTGATGACGATACTGCTGGTGATGATGCTAGTGCCGATGATGATGGTGGTGGTGTCGGTGATGATGATGAAATTGCTGATGATGGTGGTGATGATGATGCCACAAGCGGCACGCGGCAAATGCTGATGGTATCCCGGGCGATTCATGGTGTGGTGTGACGTTCCTTGACGTGTCCTGACAGTTCCTGACGTTTGACTGACGTTTGCCATTCGTGATTCTGATATCGTGTGCCACTCACTATGGCACTCGTGATGGTATTGTTGAAGATTTGATGGTGATGGTAATGCTGTTGATAATTCCGATGACGACGACGATGAGGATGATGATGACGATGATGAATATGATGATGACGACGATGATGATGATGATGACGATGATGATGATTACGATGTTGATGCGTATCAGGATTATGATTGTTACTAGTTTGAGAATGATGCTGATGCTTGCTAACGATACTGATGATGATGGTTATTCGGGTGATGATGATGAGGATTGTGATAACGGTGATGACGATGATAAGGAAGACGATGATGATGACGGGGATGAAGATTAGGATGCGGAGGAGGATGATGTTGATGATGACGATGATGATGATGATGACCGTGATGATGATGGTGGTGATGATGATGGTGCCATGATGATGCTGATGAGGGTGATGATACGGATGATGATGGTCATGACGATTAGATGGATGATGGTGGTGATGATGATAGGTGATAAAACGGTGATGACGATGGTGATGATGATGATGAACATGATGTGACCATGATGACAATGATTCCGACGATATCACTGATGGCGTTGACAGCCGCGATGGTGGAATCGGGGGTGATTGCGGTGCAGATGATGTTCTTGTTGATAGTCGTGTTTAAAATGATGACGGTGGTGGTGATAATGATAGTGATGATGCTGCAGATGATGATGATAGTGATGACGATGATGCTGCTGCTGATGATGCTGATGATGCTGATGATGGTGATGGTGATGGTGTTGGTGATGATGATGATGCTGATGATGATGATGATGATGATGATGATGATGATGCGACCATCGGCACGCGGCACATGCTGATGGCATTCCTGACGTTTCATGGTGTGGTCTGACGTTTCCCGACGTTCGCCTGATGTTTGCGGACGCTTGCTTGACGTTTCTTTGACGTTTCTTGACGCTCCCTGACGTTTGTTTGACGTTTGCCATTCGTGATTCTGACATCGTGTGACACTCACTATGGCACTCGTGATGATATTGCTGAAGATGTGAAAATGCTGGTAATGCTGATGATGACGATGCTGACGATGACGATAGTGTAGATGAAGTTGATTACGATGTTGATGCTTATCATGATTAATGGTTAGTATTGTGATTATGATGTTGATGAGGATGCTAATACTGATGATGATGATGATGCTGATGCTGATGCTGATGCTGATGCTGATGCTGATGATAACGGAGATGACGATGATGACGATCATGACGATGATGACGATGATGATGATGGTGTTGGTGGTGGTGAAGGTGTTGATGATGATGCTGATGATGATGATGAGAATGATGAGGAGGAGGAAGAGGAGGATGGTGATGATGATGATGATGTTGATGATGATGATGATGATGATGATGATGATGATGATGATGATGATGCTCGCGTTACCGTTTATTGTTCTCCCGCTGACATTTCTGCTTCCCGCTACCAAATTTCGTTTTCCCGCTTCAGTTTTCGCGTCCGATTCGCAACCGAAAATCGTTTCCCCGCTACCGAAGTTCGCAACTGTCCGACGCGACCACACAAAAGTCCGAGATCCGGTCGCGAACGAACATCGACGAGCGCCTACATCGATATTGAGAATTGCCGGTATCGGATGACCTGGGCCCCTCATCGGCGCGCGGAGGCCGCCAGGCGCGGCGCCTGAGGAACCGCCGTGGAGGCCAGCGCGAATCCCAGAAGTCCGCGCGGCCCCCCCGGAGTCCTTCCGTCCGCGAAGTGCCCCCGCTCCTCCCAGAGGAGCTCGAGGACATGGTCCTGGAGAGGATGGGCGAGAAGAAGCTGTGCCTAGAGGTCACACACAGACACAACGAATCATTTCGGCACGAGCGAAATGGGTACGGAAAGACTGGGTACGATGCCCAGCAGCAGTTCCTGTTCATCTTGAACAGGACTCGCTGTCCGCGCCGCCGCGGCCTGTGTCCATTTGAGACGGAAGGCCGCCTACCCAACAACGGCCGCTGTTTGTTTGGGACAGCATTTGTTGTTGGGCATTGCACCCACGTTTTCCGTACCCATTTCGGGCGTCCAGATGTCGATGTTTTGGAATGTTTAGGAAAATACAGGAAAAGTGGGGGGAGACGAGCACCCAGGAATCCTGGGGAACCATGGCGAAGAAGCTTGGGACTCGTGGCTGTGAACTTGTGCGTCCCTGGGCCCCTTGCAGGTCGTCAAGTGGGCCACGGTGGCCACGGCGCTGGAGCAGCGCGCCGCCGGCTACGAGCGGTAGCTCTTAGCAGAGCAGGCCGGGCGCCGCGCGCCGCTGCCGCGGAGGCTGCACGGCGCAGCGCAGCCGTGGGGCGGCGCCTCCGCCGCCTGGCCCGCGGCGCGCCAGCCGCCGAGGCCCCGAGGCGCGCCGCGAAAGCGCTTGCGCGGCCGAGTCGTGCGGTTCATCGGGAGCAGCGCTGTAGCTTCTGCAGTTAACCCGCATAGTATTGAGTCGGGCGTGTCCCTCTACAGGTGGAGTATCAACAACTAGGGAACAAATAGTACGGGGACAATTTGTTCAGTGTTTGTTTGTATGTTTTTCCCAACCATCCTGTGGTGTTGGGTCCTCGTTTTGAAGAGACGGTGCCCCGCGTTCCCGCCTCCTCCTTCCTCCTCTCCCCCCTCCTCCTCCCCCTCCTCCTCCCTCCTCCCCTCTTCCCTGCGTTTCACCCACCCAGTACAGCGCTTCGTAGCCCCATAGGAGCTCCGCCGAAGGCCCCAGTGCTGCCGCCCGCATGCGTCACCCACACCCAATTCGGCACACCCCTCACACGTTTCGTGGCCCCATAGGAGCTCCGCCGAAGGCCCAGTGCTGCCGCCCGCATGCGTCACCCACACCCAATTCGGCACACCCCTCACACGTTTCGTGGCCCCATAGGAGCTCCGCCGAAGGCCCCAGTGCTGCCGCCCGCATGCGTCACCCACACCCAATTCGGCACACCCCTCACACGTTTCGTGGCCCCATAGCTCCGCCGAGCCCCCGCCGCAAGGCCAGGCCCCCTCGCCCGTGATGCCGCCCGCATGCGTCACCCACATCCAATTCGGCACACCCCTCACACGTTTCGTGGCCCCATGGGAGCTCCGCCGAAGGCCCCATGTGCTGCCCCCCCGCATGCGTCACGCACACGTAAGCTTGCGTGCACCCACTTCGGCACACCCCTTTTCGTGGCCCCATAGGAGCTCCGCCGAAGGCCCCAGTGCTGCCGCCCGCATGCGTCACCCACACCCAATTCGGCACACCCCTCACACGTTTCGTGGCCCCATAGGAGCTCCGCCGAAGGCCCCAGTGCTGCCGCCCGCATGCGTCACCCACACCCAATTCGGCACACCCCTCACACGTTTCGTGGCCCCATAGGGAGCTCCGCCGAAGGCCCCAGTGCTGCCGCCCGCATGCGTCACCACACCCAATTCGGCACACCCCTCACACGCTTTCGTGGCCCCATAGGGAGCTCCGCCGAAGGCCCCAGTGCTGCCGCCCGCATGCGTCACCACACCCAATTCGGCACACCCCTCACACGTTTCGTGGCCCCATAGGGAGCTCCGCCGAAGGCCCCAGTGCCCGCCCGCATGCGTCACGCACACCCAATTCGGCACACCCCTCACACGCTTCGTGGCCCCATAGGGAGCTCCACCGAAGGCCCCAGTGCTGCCGCCCGCATGCGTCACGCACACCCAAATTCGGCACACCCCTCACACGTTCGTGGCCCCATAGGTTTATTCGGCCGCCCCTCCGCCGATGCTGCCGCATGCGTCCCGCACACCAAATTCGGCACACCCTCACACGTTTCGTGGCCCCATAGGGAGCTCCGCCGAAGGCCCAGTGCTGCCGCCATGCGTCACGCACAATTCGGCACACCCCTCACACGTTTCGTGGCCCCATAGGAGCTCCGCCGAAGGCCCCAGTACTGCCGCCCGCATGCGTCACGCACGCCCAATTCGGCACACCCCTCACACGCTTCGTGGCCCCATAGGGAGCTCCGCCGAAGGCCCCAGTGCTGCCGCCCGCATGCGCCACGCACACCCAATTGAGCACACTTCTCACACGCTTCGTGGCCCCATAGGGAGCTCCGCCAAAGGCCCCAGTGCTGCCGCCCGCACGCGTCACGCACACCCAATTCGGCACACCCCTCACACGCTTCGTGGCCCCAAAGGGAGCCCCGCCGAAGGCCCCAGTGTTGCCGCCCGCATGCGCCCCGCACATTCATGTCGGCACACCCCTCACACGTTTCGTGGCCCCATAGGGAGCTCTGCCGAAGGCCCCAGAGTGCTGCCGCCAGCATGCGTCCCGCACACCCAATTCGGCACACCCCTCACTCGTTCCGTGGCCCCATAGGGAATGCGTCCCGCACACCCATTTCGGCATACCCTTCACACGTGTCGTGGCCCCATAGGGAGCTCCACCCGAGGCCCCAGTGGGCGTGCCCGCATGCGTCCCGCACATCCATTTCGGCACACCCCTCACGCGTTTCGTGACCCCTCACATGTTGCGTGGTCCCATAGGGAGCTCCACCGAAGGCCCCAATGGGTGTGCCCGCATGCGCCCCGCACACCCATTTCGGCACACCCCTCGCACGTTTCGTGGCCCCGTAGAGGGGCTTCACCGAAGGTCCCAGTGCTGCCGCCCGCATGCGTCCCGCACACCCATTTCGGCATACCCTTCACACGCTTCGTGGCCCCAAAGGGAGCTCCGCCGAAGGCCCCAGTGGGTGTGCCCGCATGCGTTTCGCACACTCATGTCGGCACAGCCCTCACGCGTTTCGTGACCCCTCGCACGTTTTGTGGTCCTATAGGGAGCTCCACCGAAGGCCCCAGTGGGTGTGCCCGCATGCGCCCCGCACACCCATTTCGTTACACCCCTCGTACGTTTCGTGGCCCCGTAGGGGGCTCCACCGAAGAAGATATTCACAATTGCGGTACTCACAATTGCATATGGTTGGGTCCTTCGCCAGGATATTTTTTTAAGTTCTTTGTTGCTAAACACGAAAACGTAATTTTACTTTCTCGTTCAAAATCCGCCTGTCGTGGGAAATTCCCGACCCAAACATAGTAAGGATGGGCAGCCTTCCCAAGGGTATCCCTGCTCAGTATCGTTTAACCAACCCCCACCCCCATCCTCATCCCTTTCGAGGCCCCCATCAGATTACCCCCTCAGTTGGGGAGATTCCTTTCGAAACCCGAAGGGAACAGCCTGTATCCCCATCTGGGGGGGTTCATCGGCCAGTGGTGCCCAGGCCACGCCGCTGGGGGTGGGGGTCGGATCAACGGTGCTGAAGTTAGCCCGCATAGTAAGGATGGGCAATCTTCCCACGGGTACCCTTGCATCCTTGCCTCCTCGCTCCATGATTGGCCACTTCCGTCGGCCGAGCCACGTTCGGAGAGCTCCGAAACGGCCTTGCCAAGGCCCTTGCATCCCTATCGTGCGTCCTCATGATGCGGCCGACTGCAGTCTCAGCCACGCGCAGAGGGGGGTAGGGGGATGGGGGGAGGCTCCTTAAGAGAACCCCTGCGACCCTCAGACCCAGTCTATTCTAGATGCTTCGCGTAACCCCACCAGCCCCTCCAGAAACGATGCCCAGACGAGTTGCCCTGACCAGGGATGGAGGAGCATGCATTTGAATCAAGGGCTGGGTAAGACGTCATACCCAAGAGGAGAAGGAGGGCGGAGGAATCAGACGAGCAGGAGGAGGAGTGACTAGGGAGAGGGGAAGGGGGGGAAGGAAGGAGGATGGAGGAGGAATAGGCGAGTGAGGACGAGGAGGAGGAGGAGGGTGAAGGAAGATGGCAAGAGAAAAGGCCATAAGCCTCGTGGATGCCTCCCGGAGTCTCTTCGGATGTCGCCCGAGAGGTGTTTAAAGTCCTCTTGGGGCGTCTTGGGGATCTCTTGGGAGTCTCTACGAGGCGTATTCGTGGCCTCTTCGGCCTCTTGGGGGTCTCTTGGGAGTCTCAGGGCCTCTTGGGAGTCTCTTCGGAACCTCTACGAGGCATCTTCGTGGCCGCTTGCTCTTGGGGCCTCATGGGCACCTCTTGGGGCCCTCTGGGGGCAGCCTGGGGAGCCTCGGGGGCCTTCTATGAGGAGATCGATCAAACGAGGGGCCGCAGGAAATTAGCTTCCCCCCCGCAGGAGGCCGAGATGTGACCAACACCTTAATCGCATCACCGAGTTGTGTCTTCTCGCCGAGGCCATCGTGAACGCGTCAACCCCTCGCGGCCACCCCCCCCTCCAGACCCAAGGTGGGGGTGGAGGGGGAGGGGTACCCCCCCCCCGAATGGGGAAAAGGGAAGATGGAAGAGGAAGCGCTCTGAACCACTCGCGCCCAGAGGACTGGTGGGACTCGGACCCCAGGTCACCGCGAAAGGCCGTTAGACCCCCCCTTTAGACCACGATAGGGGACACTCGCCGCGCAACAACGGCGACCGCAGTTGCGACTAGGATTGCGACTATGATTACGACGACGACTACTACATATGCCTCAGGAGCGCTCTCACGGAAAACCCTACCTCAGAAATTCGTTACCAAAAACTCAAATCTCAGAAGTTCCATCTTATGAAGCATTGTTGAAGCACAGGCCCCACGAGGACATTCAGAAAATCCATCCTCAGAATTTCCGTCCTCAGAAAGATTGTGAGCAACGCATTCGGCGAAGAATGTGTCCATCTGTGTTGCAATCCCCTGGCAAGCGTGCTCAACATTCCTCTGTCGTCCAGGGTACCCCAGGGGACATTATTCCCTG
>CAUYUJ010015949.1:391009-466009 GCA_963575745.1 Prorocentrum cordatum
TGGACCGTCTGGTTGGGCATCTGGCCGTCAAAAAGTCATGCGCCTCGGGGGAGCCCAGGGGGGGCCGCACCGAGTCCCAGGATACTTTGGAGCCGTAGTTGCTGGATCCTAAAACGATCTTTTCAGGAGCGAAGACCAATGCTCGGGGAATCGACCGGTCCAGGGAGTCTGCGGCGCCAAGGGGGTCCAGATTGTCCACGGAGGCGAGTTTGTCTACAGGGCGCATGGCGCCCAGCGGGTGCAGGGGCCCAGAGAGACCCCCATGGGCCCCAGAGGCCCTTCCAGTCTGCAGAGCTCAGGGCGCCCACCAGGGAGCGCCACGGATCTGGGAACTGCGGGGCCGAGGGGGTGCAGTTCCGGCGGCCCCGGCTCCCTCGCCAGGCAGGCAAGGCACGACAGAGAACCCCTGCAGCCCAGCTGAACACAGCTCTGCCCCCCCCCCTCCGGGGCCCGCTGCCAAAGCAGGGCTGCCTCTGGGAGGTCCAGAGCGCCGCCGAGCTGGCCAGGAGGCATCCACGCGGGCCCAGCAGGCGGACCGACGCCCTCCGGAGGGCCGCGGCCCGCCGCCGCTCCTCCTGCCGAGGCGCTCGCCCCCTCCTCACGCAAAAAATCCCCGGACCGAGAGCAGGTGCAGGCCCCCGACGCCATGATCTCTTCCTGCTTCCGACGCCCAGGGGCCTCGACCCCCTCCCCCGGGGACCCTGGCCTCTCGCCCGCGCCCGCGCGGTGCGAGAGGCCGGCTCGCTCGCCCGCCCGCTCGCCCGCGGGCCCGCCGCCGCCCGCTCGCCCGCCGCAGCCCTTTGCTTTTCTTGGGGGGCGGCGCTCCTCCGCGGCGCGGGGCAGGTCGGCCGCGCGCAGAGGGGGGTAGGGGGAGGGGGGAGGGCTTCTTAGAAGCACCCCTGCTTTTCAGAAGGCGCGGTCCGTAGGTGTAGACGTAAGGCCGCCGCCTCCTAAGAAGCAGCCTCCTTCTGAGAGAAGCCTTCCCCCCTCCCTCCGCCCCCTGCTGCGCGCCGCCGAGCAGGGGCGCCGCCGCGCTCGGGGGGGGCCCGCCGGCGGGCGCGCGGGGGGGGGAAAGCCGCGCACAGAGGCGGCCGGCGGGGGCGGCCCGCCCGCGGGCACGGGCGCGCTCTGCAGGAGGGGCGGGGCGCCCGGAGGTCCCACGCGGCGGGCCTGTCCCCCTACAAAGGGGAGTTTCGACGGAAACTAAACGATACCCCCCAAAAAATTGTCAAACAAATAATCCAGACATAGTCCAAAAACTATGTTTTGAGCATTTGTTAATTACCTTTTTGGTGCCTGTTTGGGGTATTTTTCTTTTTTCATCGAAAGTCCCCCTGTGGGGGCACACCCCCGACATAAGGCGGGCGGTTGTTTCGCAGCGGTCTGCCTGTAGGAGGGGCCCCCACCGGGCCCTGGGGCTGTGTCAAGCAGTGGCGAAGCGTCCCAGCTCGCCCATAGGCCTGCCGAAGAGTGTTCGAATAATCTTTTTGGTGGTTTCCACGAAAGGTTCATGGAACACTTCTGGCTGGGCCTGTCTTGTTTGACCACGTCGGGCTTATGTTCAAAGAACATTGTTGTTGTTCTTAGAACATTGGGGGGTTCTAAGAGCAGTTCGTGGTAGGACTGTTGGAGTGCCGGGACGGTCGGTCCCTGTTCATTTGTAAGAAAACGACTCAGGATGAAAAACCGGTCCTGGGGAAGGGCTCGACCCTTCTGGGGACCCCACATTGAAACAAAAACACGACATCGGATCTCTGGGGGGGGAACGTCTCTGGGCAGGAGCGTGCCCATGAAATTATGCTCGCAACCGCCACCGCGCACCGTGCAGGGAGCATTCTTCGGGGCAGGGTCGCGGGCGCGAGGGGTTCCACAACAAATATTCACACGATGTGTCGGGCGAAGGCCCGCATTCGTTTTTGGGTACGTTTGTCTGTGCTGTCCCCAGTGGTGCAGTCCAACGGGCGTGTCGTGATGGGGAGCGATCGTCTACTCCTCCCAGATGGGGTCAGAGTGGATGGTGTCGGAAAGTCGCGCCGCATCGCCGATGCATCGGCCATGTGACTCGATGTGGAGCCCGACTTTCTCCAGGCCAGCGTCTCCGATGCATCAGCTATGCGGCGCAGACCACATTTGGCAATGGCAATTTGGGAGGCCTGGGTAGGTGGGGGGGGTCGAGGGTTGCTGGAAAAGGGGCCCCAAAGGGGCCCCCTGAGGTCCCGAAGGTGCACGACAGGTGCGCCTTTCTTCATCCTGCCGTCTGTGGCCCCTCATTGAGCAACGCCCGGGTCCAGCAGTTGGGCAGGCGCCGACTATACATCCGCGCGTACGCCTCCGTGCACAGGCCAGGAGGGCACATACACCGATCCAGTGCCCCAGATGAGTCCGGCCAGACGAGTTTGGGATCTCCGACGGCCCAGATGTATGCAGTTGGTCCGCGCTTCGAGGTCAGTGGCGAGGTGTTCTCGTGTGCCTGTAGGTAAGCAAGCAAGCATGAAACAAGTCCCCCTCGGTTCGTGTATGATGGTTTGACTTGTGGCTTGCATGGCATGCATGGCAGTCTTGTTTTAATACGTCGGTCTCATGTTATAAGAGAGCTGCTTCTGTCTTGGGCATTGTTTGTTTTAAGGGCCTGTCGTGGCATGTTCTACTGGGACGGTCGTGCCCTGCTCAAGGGGGGCGCCAGGCTCCACATGAGGAACATATGAAGCCGCTGCCCTCAGGTCAGGCTCGCCTCGACATGTTGGTCAGACCCGAGGAGAGATGTCTGGGCAGTGGCAGAGCCCGACGCCAGCTCGGTTGTCGACTGCAGCCCGCTTGGAGGTTAACGGGACTTTGCGCTGGTTCTGGGGCGTTGCTCGCTTCGGGATGCTTTCCAGCAGCCGCACCTCAACGAGCGCGTTGCAGGGCCAGCGGGGTCCCGAGGTAGTCATGGCCCCAGAGGCAGACAGTCGCATCTCGCACAGGGGCATTGCATTCAAAGGCCAACTCTTGCTGGGAGCAGGGCTATTGAGGGGAGGCGGCACGTTCCTGGTCGCATTGGCTTTGGAGAGTGGCACCGCACGTGCAACTCCAGCCCCGGAGGCAGCACAAATCTGTAGGGGCGGCGCCCCGTGCTGGGCCACGTGCAAGGATGGGGTTTCGAGGAACCGATGCTCGAGGAGGCGGAGGCGGAGGAGGAGGAGGAGGAGGAGAAGGAGGGGGAGGAGGGGGAGTTGGTCCCTCTCCTCCTCCATATTCTCCCCGTCCTTGCTCCGCCTCCTCCTCCTCATTCCCCCTGACTCCTCCTTCCTCCTCCCCCTCCTCATCCTCGTCCCTGCTCTAGCATGACGATCGTCACCACACCCAGACATGCAACGTCTTTCGAAATACAAGCAGCCCAAACCCAGATTAGACAACCTCTAACCCCAAACAAACAAACAAACAAGACGACCCGAACCAGACAACCACGACAGACACCCAAAACCCAGACAACCCAAATCACTATTATGAAACACGTTACTGGTGTTGCTGATGTTGTTGTGTTTGTAGTTGTTGGTGGTGTTGCGGTTTTGTTGTTGTTGATGTTGTTGTGGCTGTTGATGCTGTTGTTAGTGTCGGTGGTGTTGCTGTTGTTGGTGGTGTTGTTGGTCACAATGTTGCTGATGTTGGTGCTGTTGCTGTTGCTGTTGTTGTTGTTGTTGCAGTTGTTGTTGCTGCTGTTGTTGCTGCTGCTTTTGCTGCTGCTTTGTTGCTCCGAAAGAACAAGTCTCTTAGATCTCCTGAAATCATTTTGTATGTTTCATGTGCAGTGTTCTTTTCAGGGCTTGCACCCTGCTTCTTTTACCAGGGAAGGTGAAGTGTTACCAACGTGTCTTGTTGGCTCCTGGTTTACATCAACAGCCGCCCCCGCCTGATACGTCCTCACAATGTATTAAGAAATCGCGCTCTCGCAGGGGACGTTCTTATAAGGTTTGCCAGAATAGCGCTCTCGCATGGGATTTCTTCGCAATTGTTTCAAACGCCGCGCTCTCGACGCTCAGGAATCGCACTCTCGGTCTTGCTTTTCTCATGATGTATTGTGGCATTGCCCTATCGCTTGAGACTTCCTCGCGATTCATGCAGAATTCAGGATTCAGCAACCCGCCTGTTCGACCTGGCCGCCTGGACCCGCCTTCCCGACCCTCCCGTTGTTGTAAAGTCTACCCGCCCGATCAGCTCGTCTGGTTCCCACGTGTTTCTGCTCCTGGCCCCCGCGTCCTGCTAATCTATATCGCGCTCCGTCCTTCTCCCTCCCCCATCCGTCCTCTCTTCTCTTGTTTTAGGGGCTGCACTACATGTACGTGGCAGTCAAGGAAGATGTACCCCCAAGGCGGTATGGTCGAAGACGAAGTGGGCAAGTATCGAGGGTCTGGGATACACGTGTTGAATGGCACGCGATCAGGTAAGAGCGAACAGCCTTGAAATGATTGGTTAGGAATGACCACCTCACATAAAGAATTAGTGTTGATCCCCCCTATCCGGTAACAATTGCATCTTCAATTGAAACGCTTCTCCTGGGCCTCGCACCCTGTTGCTCGCTAGGGGAAGCGAGGCGTCACCAAACTGTGCCCTCGCCCCCCGGTGTACAACAACAACGGCTCCCGCTTGATACTTCCTCATAATGTATGAAGACATCGCGCTCTCGCACGGGACTAACTCACAATGTATGCAGACACTGCGTTTTCGCGTGGGACTTCCTTGCAATTTATTCAGACGCCGCGCCCTCCACGCTCAGGAATCGCGCTCTCATCTCGCTGTAGATGTCATCGATATCAATCAGTATGTATATATATATATATATATATGTATTGGAATCGCGCCAGCGCTCGAGACGTCCTCGCGATTCATGCAGGACGCCCGCGTCAGCAACCCGCCTGTTATCTAGGGGCTGCACGAAAGACACGTTGCAGGTGAGAAAGATATATACCCTGAAGGGTGTACGCTCGAAGACGAAGGGGACGGGTATCCAAAGCTTGGGAAACACATGTTGATTGGTATGCACGCGTATAGGAGCGACCAGTCTTAAATTGCACCAGAGAAAACCCCAATCAGTGGATGGTTTTCGCTGAGGAGATCGACCGGGAGCCCAGGAGCCCGGGAACCCAGAACCCACCGAAATCGGCCCGGAACCAATAACCAGGAACCCGGGAACCCAGAACCGAGAACCCGGGAAGCCAGCTTGCTACCAACATCGGCGGGGAATTTTCGCTAAATTTTTCACTTTCCGCTAAGACCCCTTCAGTGCAAACACTGATTGGGGAATTGATTGTTGGTGTGGTTGGTGTTGTCGTTGGTGGTGGTGTTTTTGTTCGTCGATGTCGTTGTCGTCGTGGTTGCTGTTGTTGTTGCTGCTGTTGCCTGTGTCGTTGTTGTGCTGATTGTTGTTGGTGGTGGTGTTTTTGTTGGTTGTAGTGAGGTTATGTATGGTGGTGCTGTTGTTGGTGGTTTTGTTGTTGCTGCTGTTGTTGTCGGTGTTGTTGCTGCTGTTGTACATGGTGTTGCCGTTTTCGTTTTCTGGGAGCCTGCCCCGTGCCTTGGGAGAGCCACAGTGTATGCATGATGTGCTAAAAATGGCCCCAGCGAAGAAGGTAGTTTGGGTGCCCCATTGAAAACAATCACAAGCATTGACCAACACATTTGATCCAAGTCGCTTATGCAATTCCGCCGATTCTCCAGAAGGAACGGGTACTTGCGACGATCTTTAAAACATATCTCGTGGGTCAGGAGCTTCTTGGGTGAAGTTGAGGGGCTTGTGGGATGCCTGTCAGGAGCCTCTTGAAAGGCTCTTAAGGGGGCATCTGGGGGGCCTTTTGTTTTTTTTTTGGCCTCCTGGGGGGCTTCTTGGGGACCCCTTGGGAGCCTGATGGCGCCTCTTGTGGGCGCGCTCGGGGCCATCCTGGAGAGAAAGACTCGACATGTCAGTCCGTAGTCCCTTTCTTGGGCCCCTCTTAGGGCCTTTTTGGGGGGCCTGTGCGGCCGTCTTGGGGCCCTTTTGGCTTGTCTTGGGGCCCCCTTGGCTTCATGGGCCTTGTTGGGACGATCTTCGGGGCCCCTTGGGCTGTCCTGGACGCTGCCAAGACGAACAGGGTGGGTATGCAAAAGTGTACGTTTCCCCTCAGGTGTGGGACACATTTTGTTTCTTTGGGCCCTCTCGGCCTTCCTCTGGGAGCATTCTTGGACGTCTTGGAGGCACGTGGGCCGTCTCGATTCCGACTTGGACCGTCTTGGGGCGACCCTGCCCCGTCTCGACGCTCTTTTGGAATGTCTTGGCGCTCTGTCTGGGCCCTCTTGGGTCGCCTTAGGGTTTTTGGGAGGCTCTGGAGACCCCAGGGGTGCGTTGACGAGCTCTGCCCCCCTCCGAACAAGAAACACAGCATGTTGGACCCCAGGGGAGGGGGAAAGGGGGGAGAGGGACAGCCAACTGTCTCCACACGCCTTCTCCCCCTCGGCGAGCAGGGGGTCGGCGAATGGCTGGGAAGGTGCCCCTGGCCCAAGGTGTCCCCAGGATTCCCAGGAGGCCCCGCGCGGTCTCCGGGGCAAACCCTGACGTGGCCCAAAGGGGAGCGCCAGAGGCTCCAAAAAGCCGCGGGGGTTGGGCACGCCTCGGGCTTGGGATGCTTTTCGGCAGGCCCCGACAGTGACGGGCACTTCGCCTTGGCATCGCTCTCGGACGTGTTTTTTTCTGCCAGGGCTATCGACGAAGATGCAGGATCATCTTGCGAAACAAAAGCATGATGGGCCTGTTTTCCACCACCACCACCACCACCATAAGTCGGAGGGGGGAAGGAGGAGGCCGACGAGGAGGAGGACAAAGAGGAGGAGGATGAGGAGGAGGAGAAGGTGGAAGAAGAGGAGAAGGAGGACCCCCTCCCCCTCCAACATATGGTGGTGGTGGTGGTGGAAACCAGGCCCCTCAAAAAACGCGCACGGAATCGAAGCATGCACGTGGAATGGACGTCCAAGCGATGGCTAGTCGCCAGCGCCCAGGTTGGTGGCATGAAGGGCCGATTTCGCGCGGTAGAGCACCGTAGAGCGACGGGACAGCGCCACCTTCAGCATCGGTCAACGTCACCGTCGTCCGAGTACCCGCCGGGTGGCGCTGTAGAGGAGTAGAACTTGGCATCGCTCGGACGTGTGCATTTGTTGGGTGGAGACCATCGAGGAGCATCCTTAATCGTCGTGCGAAAAAAATCCACGCACGAAACCTAAACATGCACGGGAAAGGATGTCCGAGCGATGGCGAGAGAAGGGGATGGATGATCAAGGATTGAGGTCTTCGGACTTCTTCGGGCCTCCGGCAATCGTCGCAGTACCGGGGGAGATCATCAGAGGCTTCCCGGAGAGGCTTCCAGGTTCGATGTCTGTTCATGGGAGCCTTGGGCGGCGACACTGAAATTCGCTTTTCCTGCAGTTGGACGGCGTGGGGACCACATTTGGCCCATCCTCCTGCTCCTCCTCTCCCCTCCTGTTCCCCCTCCCCTCCTCGTTCTCCTAGCCCCCACGAATCCAGTCCGAATCTGGTTCGAATCTGGTCCAAATTTGTTCCAAATCCGGTCCAACTCAGGCCCGAATTGGACAGCGCCGGGGGCCGCGCAGGCTCCCATGGAACGGACACCAAAGCCAGGGATGCCCACGGGACCGGGAGGCCCTGACGCTTCGGGAGTGCCAGGACGTGCAGCCAGGTCGGTGAGGTGAGGGCCCCGACGTGGGGGGCGCGGGAGCTTCAGTCCTTTTGGCAGCGGGGCCTCCGCTGCTTGAGGCCGGCGGCCAAGTGGGGGTGGTGCCGGTGGCCGTGTCTCGGGGCGGCATCTCGAGGCACCTCGCAAGGGCGGCGCGGACAACGCCTGGAGCGGGTCCGTGCCGCCGTTCGCGTTGCGAGGTCCGACTGCACGTGAATCCACGCAGGCACCTTGGGCACCTCCCTTCGGGTTGCGTCGCCCAGGTGTTCTTTCCGGGCACAAACAAAAAAACCTTTGGGCCGGTCCTCGTATCCGGGTCGGGAGTTCCCTTCCTGGCCGACGCTCGCTGGGGCCGGAAAGAGACCCGTCGCTCCCTAGTCAGCGTCCCTTCTAGCACCATGACTGTACGAGAGACTGCTTCGGTGCCGGATGCACCTGCGTATCGCAGGCCTAGAGGTTGACACCAACACCAAGATCGGTGGTGTCCCTCCACCGAGGGAAGAAGATCCCGATCTCGGTGATGGTGGTGATATTCTGGCTTCCAAGGTGACCGAAATATTACCACCAACATCGAAATCTAGGATCATCTTCCCCCTGTGGAGGCAACCCCCCTGTGTTGGTGTTGGTGCCAATTTCCAGGCCTCCAAGCGTACGGAAGGTTCGCGCCGCGTTGACGCGGTGGCGACCCCAGCGCGGGCGTTCAGGCTCGAACGCTGCCAGTGGCCCAGAATCGGCCAATACCGAAAGATCTGCGCCATCGGAACGCTGCGATCGGAGGCTCAACGATCCACACCGTGTTGTAAGCCGATTCCGGCGACATCGCGTCGCGATCCCGCCGCATGGTAGCTTCGCCACGGGCGGCTGTCAGCGCTGCGCCGAGATGGCACCGCGCAGCGCGCGAGCGCGCGCGTGCGCCCGCGTCGGGATTCGCGAGGGGGCGCCGTCGTGAGCTTCGCCACTCAGCAGGCATGGAAGGCGCTGAGGACGGCGGCCCGCCAGGGGGCGAGGAGGGGGACGGAGGGAGAGGAGCGAGCGAGCGAGTGAGCGATGCTTGGGCAGCTGGGGTGACTCCTGGGAAACCTGCCAGATCTACCATAGCAGGACTTCAGGTGCAGCTGGTAATTGCAAAGGAGTGTGACGAGCGCACCTGAGCGACCAACATGGCCCATTGAGGCCAGCTGAGACCCTCGTCGACTCGCGGGTGTTGCAGAAGCAAGTTTCCGAGCTATTGAGGTGTTTATGACCCTCCCCGAGGAAATTACACATACCCTATTTGCGAAAGCTGAAGGAACGAAGACGAAGGGGACGAGACGAGACGAGCAAGTGCGACGCAGGGGGGAGGAGGAGGAACAGGAGGTGGGGGAGGTTCGAACAAAAACCCTCCTTGATCTTCCTCGGTCCCCTCCTTCTCCTCAACCCCTCCATCGGCAGATCGCTCGGGCTTCTGTTCAGTGAGAATTCTGCAGCAATGCCTAAGGAAATGGCTCGGTATCCCCCTCATTGGATGTATCATCGCTCACTTCGTGGCTAGCCTCAGGTATATCAAGAAGTTGTCGCCGACGCATGATCCGCTGGCTGTTCGACGTCTAGCGTCTCATCACCACATCGTGCTTGTCTGGTAATTCGGCTGCTCTGATTCCGATGCTGTAAACTATGTAAACTATGTTTGTTCCAGTGTTGGAAAAATACTGCTTCACGAGAGTCATTTTCTACTAGTCGGCCCTCGCACTGATCTGTTGCTTGGGCCCTTGCTACTTGCGCGGTCGAGTCGCGTCAGTTTCGCAATGTCCATGGTGCGGCGTCTGTCGACATCTTGACATGGCCGTTGCGCAATGGTAGCGCGAGTGCCCGGCCTGATTTTCTTCATGCGAATCTCAGGGTTTGGGTTATTCGCAATTCGAAGCAGGTGCGATGCGGTCACCAATACTCCACTGTCTTGCTTTTGTGTATCCAGTGGTCTTTGACCCATCCTGCCACCGTGTCTTGGTTCCTAGGTCAGAGGCCTCTGTGATGCGTGACCTCTCTACCTATGAGCTCTGACTGCGCTCCTGGCCACTCCACTACAGTGGAGACCCATGCCAAGAGACACCCTGCTTGCCTCCAGGGTGCCCCAGGTTGCTGGTGTTTCGATGGGTTTGCTATGTGAAGCGCATTCTTCCCACACCAAAAATCAATGCACGTCCTGGGGTCTCAGGGTTGGGTGTCTTGTGGAGGGTTTCTTGTGGTCGAGCTCCTACTGTACGCGCTGACGGTGTCCTTGTATGTATCTGAGAGTCCCCCGGGGATGCCATTCGGGAGGCTCTTGGAGAGCTCCTGAGGGCCGCTGGGGTCTCCTCGAGGGCCTGTCGTGGGGCCTGTCGTGGGGCCCCGCACGCTCCTCGAGGGGGCGCTCTCGGGACCATCTCAGGGTGGGATCATCGACGTGTCCGTTCGGGTTCATCCTCTTGGCCCTCCTTTTGGGACAGCCCTGGGGGGGCTGTTGGGCAGTTTTGGGGGCTTCCTGAGCCCTCTCGGGGCCTTCTTGGGCCGTCTTGGTGCCCTCTGGGAGGCCCCTTGGGCTGACTGGGGATCATCTTGGGAGCTCGTGCATCGTGTTGGATCGGTGTTAGCCGCCTGAAGCGGCGAGGACGCTAAAATCTTGCAAAGTCCAATCCGAAATCAGTGTCTTCGGCTTCTCGAAGCCCCCTTGTCAGTTCTCGTGGAGCGCTCTTGGGTAGTTTCGGGGGCCCCTTGGGCCGTCTCGGGGCTCCCTTTGCTTTGGAGCGCCCTTGGGCCGCTCCCGGGCTGGACCATCCGAGGAGGAGGAGGAGGAGGTGGAGGAGGAGGTGGAAGAGGAGGAGGAGGAGGAGGAGGTGGGGGAGGAGGGGGAGGGGGAGGAGGAGGAGGAGGAGGAGGAGGGGGAGGAGGAGGAGGAGGAGGAGGAGGAGGAGGAGGAGGAGGAGGAGGAGGAGGAGAAGGGATGGAGGAGGCGCTTCTTGAGACACTCGGGGGGTTCGAGGGGCCTGGTCCGGCGCTTTGCGTGCAGCCGCCCCGACGGGCGCCCTCCCCGACGTCGCCTGCAGCGCTGCGGCGGGCGGAGGCTGCGGTCACGTCGCCAGCAGCGGGGTGGCGGCGTGCGTTTCGGGTCGCCATGAGCTCCAGCATCGGGCCGAACGAAAGGGGGGGATAGGGAAAGGGGAAGTTACGAAATCTCCTGTGCAGATGGTTTCGGTCCCGCCGCCGGGCCCATTCCTCGATACATGGGCGCCTCAAAGTAGCTACGTGAGCTGATTCTCAACCCTTCCCTTTGCTATCCCCCCCTTTCACCCGGCCCGACAGCAGCGGGTCTCGAGATTTTGGTGAGGGTCTTTCGAGCGCCCCATCTGGCCGCACCGAGCGCGTTGCCCAAGGGTCCGCGCGGGCGTACACGGTACCACTCAGGGGGGAGGCGGGCCATTGGAATCTTCACAGTTTCGTATTGTTTTTTTCATTATTGGAGGTCTCCCAGAGGGGGTCCACGATGGGATCGGAGGATCGCATTGCATCGCCGATGCATCGGCGATGCGGCTCAAGGGGGGGCCCGGTTTCTCCGCGCCGACATCGGCGATGCATCGCCGATGTCGCCGATGCATCGTCGACTCATCGGCGATACACCGGCGACGCGGTGCGATCGTCCGACCTTATCTACTCGGATCCCGTTTGGTGACGAACGAACAACGCACCCCCATACCTACAGTGGGGGGACGGAGTGGCTTGTGGGTGCGTGTTGTCGGATGGGGACCTCCGCTCGAAGGGGGGCCCCCCTTTGGGCTCCGACAGCCTGCACCCATACCCATAGCCAGTCCTGCTCCCTTGGGCCGCCCTGTAGGTATGCGTGTGTGTGTTGCTCGCTCGTCATTTGGGGGCCCTTGAACTACGTTGGGAGCCTGGGCCTGCCCTTCCCTGGACAGGAGCGCGCAGAGACGGCGCCCAGACCGCCGCCGGCCGCCGAGCCGCAGCAGGAGGACGCCGAGATGGCCCCCGCGCCCCTGCCCGCCGAGCAGCCGCAGCAGGAGGACGCCGAGATGGCCCCCGCGCCGCCGCCCGCCGAGCAGCGGCAGCAGGACGCCGACACGGCGCCCGCGCCGCCGCCCGCCGAGCAGCAGCAGCAGCAGCAGCAGCAGCAGCAGCAGCAGCAGCAGCAGGACGCCGAGCCGGCGCCCGCGCCGCCGGCCGCGCCGGCCGCCGCGGGAGGTCGCCCCATGTCGATCCGCTACGATCGGAGTGGGCACGGAAAGAGCGGAGGCGACGATGGGGGCGAATAGCTCAGGGGGGAGCACTACGCGTATTCGCCCAGGAGCCTCGCCAAAGGCATGGACCGTCGGCGCCCCTGGGTACATGTGTTGCCCCCCCCCCCCCCCCTGGGCTAATCGCCCCTATCGTCGCCTCCGGAAGGAGTGGGCACGAAGACCGACAGCAGTCCTTATCCACTTTGAACGGGTCAGCGTCCCGAGCGGATGTTGTCAATTCGAGACAGACGGCCGGTTGCCCAACACCGGCCGCTGTCGGTTTTGGGCAATTGTTGTTGTTGGACGTCGTACCCCTTCTTTCCGTACCCATGTCGAGCGTCCACAACGTTGCCTTCCGCGCGGGGAGGACGGGTTCTGATGTCCTTCGCCGTTTTCGGGCTCATGCTTGGAGCACCGTCAAGGTTGCTAAGGAAAAGGAGACGGGGGTTTACGAGTTGATGCTAACCGAGCCCACTGTCTGCCGAGCCTAGCTTATGAGTGGGTTCCACATGCCGTAAGTGGCTTGACCAGATCAGGTAACTCTGCTAAATGGGCCACGCCCGGTTGACCCAGATCTGTGCTTCCCGTAAGCCATTTAGGGCACTTGCAAGCCACGATAAGCCAGGTTCCGCCAGATGTAACCCTCGTGGAACAACTTACATTTATCGGAAGCGATTCGTTTGTTTGGTTGGGGGAGAGGGTATCGCAGTAGCAATAGCGCAAGGCATCATATCATTTGTTGGTGGCAATGCATTCGTCCGTGTCGTGCGCTCTGTGTGACCTCTTACTTTGGGGCTTCATTGTGGCCCCACGTGTGTTCATCTTTCCAGACTAGCTGGCCTGCAAAGCCTGCATTGATTTGACGTGCTTCCCTCATGCGGTCTACGCCCATGCTGCCCAGGCAAGCGCCCGAAACAACGCCCAATCGGCCACCAGCGCGGGTGGATACAACTCGCCCCCGCGACCCACCTCGGCTGCCACTTTAAGGCCCCCTGCCCCCTCGGCAAGCCAGCGGTGACCCAAGCGGGGACGTCCGCGGACCCTGATGCTTATGCGGCCCAGGCAAACGCCGACAGAAGACGCCCAGTCGGCCGCCAGCGGGACGCGTACGCCGGCCAGTCATCCAGGAGACCGGACGGCGGCGGGGCCGAAACCCGTTGCACGCATCAGCCTTCGTATGTCGCCCCATCCTTGGCCTGCGGTAGGTTCGTGCGGCGTCGGCGCGCGCAAAGGTTTTCGACACTGCGTCGATCACACCGCGGTGAATAGATCGCGGCCCCGATCGTTCAAGGTTGAAGTCCGTCTTGTCCAGCGGCATTACCGCGTCCCTCAGGGCTTCGCGTCGCAGAATGCAGTCTCGAGCGCCTTCGCCGGCGTCGCCGGCGCGCCAACGCCGCATGAAACTACCGCACACCCCTCCAATTTCACCTGACAGATGGAGCGTTTTGGCTCCGACGGGATTCGTTACTATTGGATTGACTTAGCGTCTTCCTAGCTCTGCACACCCAGAGCAGGTGCAAGTATGGAAAAGTTGAAAGCGATGCCCATCGGAAATCGTCGTCTCAAACCAGCATCGGCCGCTGCTGAGCATCCGACCTTGCCCACGGCGATGCCGACTGTGAGCCCCGCTCGGAATGGGCAGGAACTGCTGGTGTCGCCCCCACTCGAATCAACATGATGGACGGCAGAATCAACATGAAGGAAGCGGGTCATTAACCCAGTGCCCTTGATAATAAATCGTCACCCCTCAACCCCCTCTAACATGTTTATCCCGTGTCAATAGGTTTTGATTGTGGAGAGGGCGCGGAGGCCGAACCTGATAAACCCCGTGGGGGCTGGGGGCCTTGCTATCCCGAGAAGTTGCTTGACGGCCCCGGGGCCCGTGGAAGGCCTCAGGAGCCCGAAACCGACGAGTACAGTCGGGGCCCTGGAGAAGGAACCCTTCTCGTTGGGGAGGGACTCCGCGTTCCTTAAGTGTTTCACAGCTTGCCTCAGGCTTTCCTTATGTTTTCGACAGGAGATCGAAGGTCAACTTATGGAACAAAAGGGGCCTCGTGCCTTATTTAGCCAATCCGCACAAGCCTGGTCGGAGAGGGCCATGGGGCCCCCATCGGCGATCAGTGAGCGGTCGTGGGTGCCGACGCGTCCCCCCCTGGCCTTATCCCCCCCTAATTATGGTGGGCCTGCTTTCCACCACCACCACAAGTTGGAGGGGGGAGGAGGTCCTCCTCCTCCTCCTCCTCCTCCTCCTCCTCCTCCTTCTCATCTTCGTCCTCCTCCTACTCGTCCTCCACCTCCTTCCCCATCCCACTCTCCATGTGCTCGCTGCTCCTTCCCCCTCCCACTTGTGTTGGTGGTGGTGGAAAACAGGCCCATCACCCTAACTGCGTTACCCCTGGCCTTCCGCTCCCTCGGCACTCGTGCCATGGCCCCGGCCTCCAGGGGCCATCCTGGATGATCCCGCCACCCCCAGACCGCTCCCGACGAGGCGCAGCGGATGGGCCTGTTTTCCACCACCACCACCACCACCACCACCACCACAAGTTGGAGGGGGAGGGGGTCCTCCTCCTCCTCCTCCTCCTCCTCCTCCACCTCCTCCACCTCTTCCTCCTCCTCCTCCTGCTTTTCGTCCTCCTCCTCGTCCTCCTCCTCCTCCTCCACCTCCTTCTTCCCTCCAACTTCTGGTGGTGGTGGTGGACAACAGGCCGATCACAGAAGGCTCCCGAGAACTCCCCGAGCCGCTCCTCCCCCGACGGTGCCCCCGACACTGTGCTCCGGCAGCGGGCAACCCCCCCCCACGCTGGCCGGCCGTGAGAGAGCGCCCCTGGCCCAGACCCGCCGGCGCCCTCCAGGGCAGCTCGCGTCGGGAGTCTCGAGACGGGGGTCAGTGCAAGCGGGGGTCAGTCAGAGCGCCAGATCTTGCAGGATCCTGCAGGGCCAGGGTCGCACTGACCCGGGCTTGGGCGCAGGATCTTGCAGGAGTTTGCGAGGCTTGGCTCGCCCAGGTATGGATTGACCCGGGTCAGAAGATCCCCGATCAAGTCAGCCCGCGGAATGCCCGAGGGCGCGCAGAAGATCCCAGGGCCCCCGGGCGTCCCATGCGGGTATGCGGGTCACCGCTGGGGTTGCTGAGGGTCAGAGGGGGCTTCCAGGTAGAAACCGAAGAGGGATCCGCGGCCTCCCCAGCGCGTCCCAGATTGCTCTCAGAGCGCTCCGGGCAAGCTCTGAGAAGGCCGCGGCGCCTGAGACATCCTCCGGAGCCGCGGGATCTCAGAGATTCTCCATTCATCCTCACACGATTTTGTCCTCGTCCTGGTTTCGTCTGCAGTGGTCTCGGCTCTCCTCCCTCCTCCCTCCTCCCTCCTCCCTCCTCCATCCTCCCTCCTTCTCCTCCTCCTCCTCCTGCTCCTCCTCCTCCTTCCTCCTCCTCCTCCTCCTCCTCCTCCTCCCTCCTCCTCCTCCCCCTCCTCCTCCTCCACCTGTTGGCTTCCGAGGAGATCCGGCTCCGTCCTCCTCCTCGCCCCCCTTGCGGCCATCCTCGCCCCGTCGGCAGACCACCCTGTGAGGTCCCGCTGCCGGGCGGGCTCCGGCGGCCGAGGGCGCCGCGGACCCCCTCGAGGTGCGGGCGCTGGCCCGGGAGGTCCAGGCGCTGGGCGCTCGCGCGGCAGGCCGCGGGGGCGCCGCGCCCGCCGGCCGCCGCCGCGGGCAGCCGCCGCCTCCAGCGGGGGCTCGGGCAGGAGGTGCTCGTCGTGGGGGCCTTCCTCGCCTCGAGCTCGACCGCAGTTCGACTCGGGGTCGACTCGGGTTCGACTCGGGTTCGGCTCGGGGTCGACTCGAGGTCGGCTCAAAATCGACGGACGCGCGAAGCAGCTTCGACGCCCGAGTAGGGCTTCCCCAGAATGAGCATCCAACGGACACTACCTTGTGTTTCGCTCCACTGTTGTTTCCTGCAGGCGTTGCGCTGCCTACGCTCAGTGTGAGTGGGCGAACTTTTGTGAAGGAGGGCTACAAGCCCGCCCGAGCTCGGGCTGCCCAGGGTCGAGTGACGCGTTTTGTGGGAGGGCCGCCCTCCGTCAACGGGAAGGCCCTTGTAAGTTCAGACTGGCACGGCGAGAAGGAGTCTTTCGTGATATTTCCATCTGCCTGAGCCTTAAGTAGCACAATCCATCTGCCGCCCGCCACCGCCGCCGCGGTCTGCTGTCGTCGCCGCCGACGCCGACGCCGACGCAGCCGCCGTCTCGCAGCGCCGTTTCTCCTGGCGTGCATCTCCGTTCCTTGCTGTGCCTCCCCGAGGATTTTCGTCACCACGGCTGGATCCGCGTCGAAAACTGGATCAGGCCTGGACTCGGTTCGTTTCCGAGGATTCCCTCGCCTCTATACAACAATTACAGTCAACCCGCATAGTAAGGATGGGCAACCTTCCCAAGGGTACCCTTGCATCCTTGCCTCCTCGGTCCATCCTCGCCGCGTTCGCTGGCCGCGCCCCGCTCGAAAAGCTTCGAACTGGGCGTCCAAGGCCCTTGCATCTTGATCGCGTATCCTTACTATACTGGTTGACTGTACCATTGCGCTGATCAATATTTCTATATCAGCCGATGTGTGTCATGTCGTGTTGCACGCAATGGGAACGGGGAGCTGTGCAAATTGGACGAGGAGGTGGTGGATGAGCAGGGGGGTCAGGATGATAACGAGGAAGGAGGAGGGTAGACAGCAGCAGCAGGAGCACGAGTATGAGCAGCGGGAGGCGCAGGAGGACCAGGGACAGGCGCCTGGATGGGGGCTCCAGAGATGTGTGGCCCGCGCTAGGGCGAGAGCGCCATTCTGAACGGTGGAAACAGAGCGCCGATCCTGAATCGATACCAGCGCTAAGGAACTAGGTGAGGGAATGAGAGAGAGGGAGAGACAAGCAAAGGTATACAGAACGATCTTTGGTCCCGGGCTCGGGCTTGGTCCCGGGCTGGTCACTGGACCTGTTGTTCGTTTGGTCATCCCGACTCGTGGTTTGAGGGTCCTGAGGCCCGTGGAGGGCCCCTGGAGGCCAGACGCGGTGAGGAGTTCCAGGATCCGTTTCCCTCAGGACCTTTTTTCCTTTATGGCTTGCTTTCCTTCATGGCTTGAGGGGAAGGAGAGAGAGAGAGAGAGAGAGACAAAGAGAAAGAGAAATAGAGAGTGTGTGTGATAGAAGCAGAGACACAAATAGAGAGAGAGAGAGAGGGAAGACATGACACTGGCAGCATGACAAGGTATGATTGGATCTGACAGTGGGGGGGTAACGCCGCGTCATGTTCCCCTGGCCTAAGATGTCCCCAGGACTTCCGTGGAAGCCTCCGCGGCCTCCCATAGCACGACCTCATGAGGCCCAGTTTGGGCCGAAGGGGCTCCAGAATGTAGCGAGAAATCGGGGGACTTGGGGCCAGGGCGGCCTCTTGCAACCTCCGGCAGGAGCGGACGGAGGTGGAGGAGGAGTCGGGGGTTGAGGAGGAGGAGGAGGAGCAGGAAAAGGAGGATGAGGACGAGGATGAGGAGGAGGAGGAAGAGGAAGAGGAGGAGGACCAGGAGGAGGAGGAGGAGGAGGAAGAGGAGGAGGAGGATGAGGAGGACGAGGAGGGAGAGGAGGGGGAGGAGGAGGAGGAGGAGGAGAAGGAGGAGAGGAGGAGGAGGAGGAGGCGGAGGAGAGGAGGGAGGAGGAGGAGGAGGAGGGAGGAGGAGGAGGAGGAGGAGGAGGAGGACGAGGAGTGGATGACAAGGAGTGAGAGGCAGAGGACGAGGAGGCGGGGAATTTCCATGAAGCGAAGGCTCCCTGGGGGAACTTAGCCGTGCCTTGTGCCTTGGCGCCGTGTTTTCGCACCTTGGGCCCTGTCCTGGACTCCAGGACCGTCAAGAGAACGAGTCAGGGTCCGGACGAAGATCTGGTCCTTGCGAACGCCTGTGGTCCAGGACTCGTGTCCCTCGGAACTACTCGGAACTCCCTTCCCGTCATGTCAAATGGGGGGAGGATGATTGATTCTGTTTTCTGAGTTTCGTCAAGGTTTTGCAAGTGCTGGCAGGGTTCCGGGGGGTCCTTACAGACCTGGGGCTCGAGGAGGACGGGGATGGGGGAGTTGATGAGGGGGAAGGATGGAGCAGATGCGGGGTGGGGTAGGAGGAGGGAGGGAGAGCGGAAGGACAAATGGGGAGGGAGGGAGGATGGCGAGGAGGGCGAGGTGTCCCTGGCTGTCTGGGCACATTCCTCGGCAGCATTGGACGTCCAGGGGCCTCGCGTGGATGCCAACGGTGTCTAGTTGCATTTCGAGCGCAAGCTCCGGAGGTAATTAGGGGGGGAGCGGGAAGGAGGAGGAGGAGGAGGAGGAGGAGGAGATGCAGCATAATAACGAGGCGGGATGGAGCAAGAGGCGGGGGCACAATGAAGGGCTGGCTCAAGGATGGAGTGGTTCTGCACTCAGGCCTCTGTATCCCTCTTGGGTCATGTCTACTGGCTGTCTTCGAACCATCCGCTGCCCTGGAAGTCCAATGGTCCTGCATCCCGAAGTTGCATTCTGGGCACATTCTCGGGAAGGGGGAGAAGGAGCAGGAAGAGGAGGAGGCGGAGGAGGAGGATGAGGAGAAGGGAGGGCATAAGAAAGGGCTGACTGAAGGATGTAGTACTTCCGCAATAGTGCCCCCGTGTCCCTGAGCTGCCTGGGCATGTCTGTCGGCATTGTGTTGGCGATAATACATATGTTGCTTCTGACACGGTGTCGCTGCGTCCCTGAATTGTCCTGGCACATCTGTCGGCAAGTTTTGGACTTCCAAGGCCTCTTGCGTGCCCGTCCACTGCTTCTGCATGTCTACGGTAGGGCCGCGCCGCGTTGACGCGGCTGTGACCCCGGCACGGGGGTTCAGGGCTGAACGCCACCAGTGGCCCAGGACTGGCCGTTATCGAACAATCCGTGTCTATGGAAGAACAACATGTCGTCCAAGGTCGAACGATCAACGCGCAGGAATCGGAGCCGCCGTCCTCGCGGCGCGCATCTGCCGTGCCTCACATCGGCGGCGAGCGAGGGGGGGAAGTGAGAAGGGGCGGGCCTTCTGAGAAGTCTCGGAAATTGTCGAAGCTTTTCCCAAAGACAGAAAAACGTCTCAGAAGGCGCCAGGGCGTCTGAGAAGTCCCGCCGCCTTCTGAGAAGGCCTTCTCCTTTTTTGTTTCCCCCCCCTCGGTCGCCGCCAAATCAACGCGCAGAAACCAGAGCCGCCGTCCTCGCGGCGCGCATCTGCCGTGCCTTGCATCCTGGAGTTGGGTTCTGAGCGCACGCCTGTGGACAGCGGCTTCTCTCCTGGACCCTTTCTCTGGACGCCCGCGGTCACCCTAGGGGGCAGCCCTATGCTCAGGAGGGAACAAAACACATACACACAATTCTAGACGCTTCGCGTATCCCCACCAGCCCGTCCAGCAACGACGCCCAGGCGAGTAGAGGGTCGTCCTGAGGGGCTTTTCGGCGTCTTGGGTGCCTCGGGGGGGCCTCTGTGGGCCGTTCGGGATCCTCTTTGGGGCCTCCTGGGGGCCTCTTGGGGCCTCTTGGGGCCATCTTGGGGCCTTTGGGGGCCTCCTGGGCGCTTCTTGGGGCCTCCTGGGCGCTTCTTGGGTGCCTCTGGGGGGTCTCTTGGTGCCTCTTGGGGGTCTCTTGGGGGCCTCCTGGGGGCCTCTTGGGGGGCCTCGGAGCCATCTTGGAGGAGATCGATCAACGAAGGGGGGTTCCCTATAGATAATTACAGTCCCCCCCTCAGGAGCCGCGATCCTCGTGAGGGGTGTCGAATTTTGGCCCTCCCAGGGGTCGATCTTGGGCGCTCCAACGCGCCGCGGAACCCCCTGTCCAGGTCAGTGGGGAGGGGGTAGGGGGAGGGGTAAACCCCTCCCCGAAGGGGAAGAAGGAGGGGTGGAAGAGGAAACGCTCTAAACCACCGACGCCCAGAGGGCTGGTGGGATTAATCGTCGATTCCACAAAAAATATGGGAACATATCGGAAGTGGTGGGGAAGACAAAATCCCAGACAATATAGGGGAAATATGGGGAATCCTGTTATTTGTGTGTATTTGTTGTGTGTCTCATGGCCCCTTCATGCGCGGATGTCCACCGTGCAAGTGCAGGAATGACTGCCTCTTAGCCGCTGGGAGTTCCACGAGCCCGCGGTGCCCTAGCATGGGGGGGGGGACGAGTGCGTGATCGGGCGAGGTTGGGTCCGAGGCGAGTCAGTGGAGCGTGGGAAGGAGCTGGAGGTGCCCCGTCACCGGGAGGCAGATAGAAGTTGCATCCCCTCGTCTGTAAGCAGGCAGGAGTTGGAAGAGAAGGCTGACGTGCAAGCAGGAGGAGGAGGAGGAGGAGGGGGAGGAGAGGAGGAGGAAGGATGTGCAGGAGGAGAGGAGGAGGACTGGATACAGCAGGATGGAAGGAATGGACGGAGGGAAGATGGGGGTGCGGGGGCGACGGATGGCAAGACGAGGGAGTGAGCAGGAGGGAGCGAGCCAGTGATGGAGGGATCCACTTCTGAGCAGACGGGCGCCGGATCTGGAGGTCATTCCCTGCCGGACACGGAGCCGAGGAGATCTTGCCTCGCGGTCTCGCCATGGTTGTGGGTGTTCAGATTGACTTACGGTCGGTGTTGTTGGCAATGTTTTGTTTGCAGGTGCTGCGTCCATCGCCCACCCGTGGCGCATCTTCCCTCCTCGATCCTCTCTCCTCGCGCCGCCTTCCTCCCTCACCTCACGCCTCATGAGCACCCCTCATCTCGTTGGCATCCCTTCATTCTCTTCTTCCCCTCCCACTCCTCTCCCCTCCCATCGGTGGAACCACCGCTCGTTGCCGTCCTCGCCACCGATCTCATTTGGCATGACAGACTTGCACGACGAGTTGGCCACGCCGCTCCCTCGGGAGACCCCTCGCCTCTCCCGTCCGCCACACTCGTGTTTCCCCCCCGCCCCCTCCGCACAGAGCCCGGCAAGAGCCCCAGCCCAGGAGCATCCAGCATACGCGTCGGCACAACTTGTCGGACTTGGCCGATTCCTGCTCCGAGACATCCGCTCCCTCCCCCTCATAGGAAACGGCTGCACGGACACGAGCTTCTGGAGGCCCGCGCGGATTTCTGGGTCGGCCTTGGATGCCTCCCGAGGTTGTGCCCGGAACCGCTTCGATGCCGATTCTCGACGCGGGCAGCGCCGGCGCCGGGACACTCCGAGGTGCCCCCCACATGGCGCGGCAGAGGGGTTTCCGGCAGCCACCTGCGTCGGAGGGCTGGGTCTCCTGCCCCCCCCCTCTGCCTCCTCGCTCGGCTCGGCCCTGCCTCGAGGCGGACCCCGGCGCACGCTGGGGCTCACCGCAACGGGAGGCCTCCTCCTCCGCCTCCTCCTCGGGATCGGCCCCCCCCCCCCAACCCCACTCTGGGGCTCTGGGAGCCATGCCATGCTCACCTGGGGTTGGCGAGCTGCTCAGCGGACGGCCGGGCTCCGCGGCAGGGCCCTTGCCGAGCCGGGCTTTCAGGTGCCGACCCGGGTCAGGGCGTCGCCGAATGAAGAGCGCAGGGGCACGAAGTCTGCCGCACGCAGCTGGTTTCGGCCCCACCGCCGGCCCACTTCGGTCCTATTCTCGGCGTGTAGTTGAGAATGCGCCTTTACACGCTGAGTGCTCCACACTTCGCGCGTACCCTGCGTGGTTGGCACTTTGCGTGTATATCGGAGGGCTGTTTCACACCCGACCCTTTTTGGCGTGTATGCCCCTGGGCTGCTTAGCTTGTCACTGGCTTCGGTTTCGCAGAGCCTGGAATCACATGCACGCTGATAATAGTTTCATGACGGTATGTATGCATATATTTACATATACATATATACATATATATATATATGTATAGATATGTGTGTATTGGCGTTTCTCGCGCCGGCAAGGGCTGAGAAGCGCTGGACAAATACCCGAGATGTACCGAACTCCTTCTCCACGCGAGGCGAATATTTGCATGAACGCTCCGTGCAAAGGAACACATCGCCAGATATGCACGATCAGGACTGCCCTCATCTCCGCCGTGCCTCCCATGAACCCACGAAAGCAGCGACATTTGCGCAGTTCGTAGCTTTCCATTGAGCTGCGAGGTCTCGGCTGGATCCGCGTTGGCCCCGACGTCGCTGGACCTGCCTGGAGCCCACGCAAGTGGCGACACTTGCACAGTTCGCAGCCACCTCGGGAGCTGCGAGGTCTCGAATGATCCGTTTGCTTCCAGCCGTGCCTCCCAGCAGCCCACGAGAGTGGCGACAAGCGGGCAGTTCGCAGCCACCTCGGGATCTGCGAGGTCTCAAATGGTCCGTTCGCTCCCCGACTCCACCGTGCCTCCCAGGAGCCCTCGAAAGTGGCGACGGTTGACAGTTCGCAGCCACCCAGGGAGCAGCGCAGTAGGAGACAGGAGGAGGGGGGAGGAGGGGAGGGAGTGAATGAGGCGGTGGGTTCGCGACCGCAGAGCTCCAGTCAAACGAGAACACAACACAGGAAGGTTGGGGAAATATTTTGGCGATGGTCGGCGGGTGGTGATGGGGGGTGACCTAAATTGAAGTCGGGCACGTCCCCCTACACCACTGGGGGGGGTCTTCGTCGGAAGGACGAAAGAGGACTAAGCCCCCCTGGGGGGGCTGCTGCGCCGGAGTGGGCCTCGGATGAAGACGGATGGAGCGGGATCAGGCGGGACTGAACAGGATTGAGTGGGACTGAACAGGATTGAGCGGGACTGAACAGGCCTCGGATTGAGACGGATTGAGGCGGGACCGAACAGGATTGAGCGGGATTGAGCAGGATCAAGCCAGATTGGGCCGGACTTCGGACAAGGGCGACACCGGAACTTGACCTCCCAGGAGCTGCACCCGAGCGTGCCCCCGGAAGAGGGGCGGCGTTCGGGGGAGCGGAGGCTCACGGAAGGCCTCTGCACCTCGGGTCCAGGCGTCGCCAATCAGCTGCGACGGCCGGTGCTCCGACCCGCCTGCCCCTGGAGGCCTCTCCTGGCCCCCGGGGGGCCATCAAGTGAAGGGGCCCTGGGACACACACGCAAAAATACACACAAACAGGAGGATTTCCCATATGTTCCCATATTTTCTGGGTGTTTGTCCCCCCCCCACTTCCCATACTTTTCCACTTTTCTGGGAATCGACGATTGCTTGTGTCTGTGTTTTTGTTCCCTCCTGATCAAGACCGGGGACCTATACCGACACGGGTCAATCCAAACTCCGGCCAGCCGGACCGTCCAGATCCTGACCCTGGTTCTGCAGGATCCTGCAGGATCCTGCTGAACCCCGTTTGCGTTGAACCCCGTCTCTTGGGCCCCGACAAGCGACGATCAGGACGAGGGCCCTCTGTGTCACCCCCCATGTAAGTTTAGGCCTGGCGTGTCCTCCTAGAGTCGGACTTTCGACGAGAAATGAACAAATATTCAAAGCATGCCAAAAACCAAAAATAGTCAAACATCGCCCCCAGACTACATTCTACAATTTTTGAATATTCCTTGCCTCCCAATCTTCTGGGGGGCACGCCTGCTGACGTCGTCACGACCTTGTTCGGCGCCTGGACACCGGGGCAGGTACTCGCTGTTCGGAGAAGGGGCCCGGCCGACCAGCGTGCCGGGGACAAGACAGAGCACAGCGGTGCTTCGTGGTTCTCGTTCTCGCGGGGGCCCTCGCCGGGCCCTCGGGCTGTCGGGAGACCACCCCTGACCAGTTTTTTTCTTGGGGAGTGGGTCGAGATTTCCGGAGGCCCACGTTGGGAAGCAATCATGACGTCAGGGGTGTGGGTACAGGGGCAGAGGCGCGTCGGACCGCGTTGAACTTGCATCGGATCGGACGCCGCGCCGGACCTTCCCACGCAAGCATCGGATCGCCATCGGAATCGGACAGGATCGGGCCAACCAGAATCGAGATCCAATCGGATCGATCGAACCGGACTGACCATCCAAACGGCCCATTGGAATTTCGGGGTGTGAGCATACAGCTGCGCTCGACCCCTGACCCTCGGGATCCCCCCCCCCTCCCGCGCGCCCCCGATCGGGAGGCGCGGGGCCCGCGGAGCCTCGTGCCCGGTTGCCACAACCAAACGGCGGCCAGCTGGTCGCTGTTTTCGGCTCCCCAGGGGGCCGCGGATCGACCCCGAGGGACGGTCCCAAAACCACCCTCGAGCGGTGCGTGACGGGGGGGGGATCGATACACGGGGGGGGGCGGATGAAGGAGTGCATCCCCTGCGTGCCCTGAAGGAGCTCCCTGGGGCCCACCAGGGACACGGAAGGTGCACGCACGTGTTCTCCCCCCCTCATGCATCGCCCCCCACGCCCAGCTCATGGATGAAGTCCCCCCCATGGGAGTAGGCCGCGATTCCCAGGGGGCCCACGTCGCGAGTAAAGGGTGTGTCGCACACAAGGGAGTGTGAGGGGCAACGGTAGGAGGGCGTACCACCCTGGGGTGGGTGGAATCAGCGATACATCCCAGATGCATCGGCGATGGTTCCCCGTCAGCGAAACAGTGCGTGTTTGGGCGTGGTCGGCTATTTGCCCCCATCGGCGACGAATGTGCCATTGGGGGCCGGTGCGTTCCCTCCCGAGCTTATCCCCCTTTCTCCCCAACGCTGCTCCTGGGAGTAGTCGGGCGGGGTCAGGGCGAGGGCAAATCGGTTCCCAAGCGCTCTCAGAGCTCGGTATCGTTTATCCGATCCCCATCCCCATCTCCACCCCCTTCGAGACCCCCACCAAATTACCACCCCAGTTGGGGATGCAGCCCTCGAAACCCGAAGGGAACGACCTATATCCCCATCTATAGGGGGGGAAATCGGCCAGTGGGGCCCAGGCCACGCCGGTGGGGATGGGGATGGGTCAAACGATACCCAAAGAGCGCTCCCGAACACTCGGGGAAGGCCGCGGCGCCCGCTGCATCCTCCAGAGCCGCCGGACCTCTTCTCTGATTAACGGTGCCGCACGGCAGAGGCGGTGTGCACGGGCGCTCCAGCTGCACGGGCGCTCCAGCTGCCGAGGAGGGGCGCTCGCGGCGGCAGGCGTCCCAGGGGTGAGCGCGCCGGAGAGGCCAGCACCGCTGGAGTTCTCAGAGGTTTTCGGCTCGTCCTCTCCTGATCTGCTCTTCGCCTGGGCTTCGTCGCGAGCAGGAGCGAGTCGGGAGCGAAAGCAAGGACGTGGAATCCACGCTGGGTTCGAGAGAGCGCGCACTGTGCGAGCGTTCGTATCACGCGGCTGGTCTCGCGGCCTGGGGGGCCGTGTTCATTCATGTACGTGCTTGGGCGCGTGCGTCCTTTGTGGGCTCCCCAGCGCGGAGAAGCGACCATCGCACCTGCCCGAGCATTCAGTCGGGCATGTCCTGCAACAGGAGGGAGATTCAAGAACAGTCAGACCATAGTCTGGGCACGGTGCCCCGAGGATTTCTGGACTATCTGGGGGCATCTTGCGATTATGTGTTTGATCTTTCGGGGGTGGACAGAACCCCCCACAGTGACGCGTCGATTAGTTAATTGTCCGTTCTCGGTTCTCGAGAGGGCGCCGTGGCCGTTCTTTTCCAGGCTTGCGCCCGCCAGGTTTGGGCCTCGGGTCGTTTTCACGAAACCGCGTTTTACTAAAGGGGGGTCTGTCCATCCCCGAATCTCTCCTGCGAGCCCTGCCACCCGAGCAGCGCCCCCCTCCCCCCCGAGCGAGGACGCCCGCGAAGGGGAGCGGCCCGGCGGCCGCCCCGGCCGTGCCCGCCGCGGGCGCTGCGAGCAGCGAGGGGGCGGGCGGCCGGGCAGGCGCGGGCCGCCTCCCGCCGCTCGCGAGGGGGGGCGGCCGCGCGCCAAGAGGGGGGCCACGGGCGGAGTCGGCGATAGGTTGGCGGATCGGCGATTGGCCCCCGATAGCGAGTCCGCACATTCCTGGGCGGGGTCGGCTATCGGGCCCCCATCGACGACGACTGGGCGACTGGGGGCCGCCCCTGCGCCGATCGCCCCCCCACTAGAACGAGGCCAGGACTGGGACAACATCGAACCGGCACAAATCGGGAGTCTCCGAGATCCAACAGTTCTGGAGGACGTCGGCCACGCGCAGAGGGGGGGCTCGGCGCGGTGGCGCCCTGTTCCTACCTCCCCAGGCAGGATCGCGCCGTTGAAGGTTCAGGACTCAGGAGGTTTTCTGCCGTGTTCGGCCTCCAGAGGCCCTCGCCGAGCCCCAGGGCCGGCAAACATCGACTCGGGAGGAAAAACCGGCCCCGGGGAAAGGGTCGGGATGTCCAGGGACGCCGTCCTGGCAAGCGGCCGCGCGCAGAGTCGGGGGAGCGTAAGACCCGGGTTTGCCAGGACTCGGGTTCGCCATCGTTTTTTGACGACTGCGCCTCGGATTTTGACGAGGAGGAGTTTCGTGGGATGTCTGCAGCGGGAGGCCTCGTCAAAATGCAGGCTCGGCCTCGTCATTTTTTTGACGACCTCGTCGGGGATTTCCGAGTCCCCTGTACCTAGGTCTTACGTCCCCCTGACAGAGGGTCAGGAAGTGGCGAAGCGTCCTGTCTCGCCGAATTAGGCCTAGCAGTGTTCTAAGAGCCTTTTTGTGGTCTGCACGAGATGTTCTTAGAACATTTCTGGCCAGGCCGCCTTGTTTGAACACATCGGGCATATTGTATAAGCAAATTGTCTTTGTTCTCAGAACACTTTCTGGGCTGTAAGGAAAATTCGTGGTAGGCCTATAGGAATGCCGGGACGGTCGGTCCCTGCTCAAGAGGGGGGCCACGGGCGTGGCCACGGGCGTGGCCACGCGCAGAGGGGGGCCCGGCGTGGTGGCGCCCTGCTTTTGCCTCTGGTGGTCGTTTTTGTTCATGCATTGTCTTGCCGATCGGCGCGGGCCCCCCAACTCCCCCCCCCGCGGAACAGGTATTGCCCGTTTTTTTGGCGCCTAAGTTCGCGCAAGTGGTGACGAGGCCGCACTCTTACAAACAGTCGCACCGAGCAGAGGTCGGGAGCCAGACCCCCCCATCCCCCCCCCTTTCGCCCAATGTCGAAACGCCGAATAAAAGAACGTTCACCTATCAGTCGAGGAACCAAAAACGGCACGAACTTAAACTGTTAGCGCTCCGCGCGGACTTCCTGGGCTCGCGCTGCCCCCCCCCCGGCGACGCCTCTGGCGCCGCTCCTGGCGCGCTCCGCGCGTGCGCGTCAGGGAAGGGGGTCCAGCGCAGATCCAAGAGATCCACGCGGAGCGCCAAGAGTTTGCGCTTGCGCCTTCTCTTCTCTCTCCATCCATCAAGGGCAACGATAGGGGGCGACAGGCAGAGGGGAGGGAGGCATCGGCCCCCAATCGCCCATTCATCGCCAACAGGGGCCCGATGGCCCCAACCCGCCCAGCAAGGTGCGGTTTTGTGATCGGGGCCCTATGGCCGATCTATCGGCGGTCTATCGCCGATTCCAGGTCGATGTTTCCCCCCAATGCCAGTCCTCCCTGGTGTTGCCACTGACTCTAGGCCTCCCAGGTGATCAGATGGAGTCAGAAGATCGCGCCGCACGACCGATGCATCGTGGATGCCTTGGCGATGCGGCCCGATGTGGAGCCCGATCTCCACGCCGACGTCGCCGATGCATCGCCGACGTCGCCAGTGCATCGCCGATGTGTCGGTGATTCATCGGTGATGTGGCGGGGGCCACTCAAAGAGCGTTCTGGTGGTTCTGAGACTCTTGTGGCTTGCACCAGAGGTTCCCGTAACAGTTCTGACTGAGGCTGTCTTACATGGTCATACATCGGTTTCATGTTCTACGAAGAGTGTTGTCGTTCTTAGAAACGCTTTGGTTTTGAGAACGTTTCGTGGTAGGCCCATGTGAATGCGGGGACGGTCGGTCCCTGCTCAGAGATGGGCGCAGCGCGGTGGTGCCTTGCTCTTTCCGCGCCTGCTCGTCCAGTACATAGACAAACTACTGTTCGAATCCTCACACACTTGAGGGGGATGTTCATACCCCCCCCCCGCCCCCGAAATCCATGTTGATGTTAGCAGGTGTGGAAGTATGTGGGTTCGAATATTTCTGTCCATCCATGCCCTCTCCGTTGCCGCACTTTCAATCTTGCGCCGCAGGGTAATTTGCGCCGCAGGGTTCGAACTCTTCGTCCATGCACAGTCTCTCGTCCTCCTCTTGCTCCTGCTGCTCCTGCTGCTGCTCTGCGTTGGGCGAACCTTGAGCGAAGTTCATACCGTCGTGCATCATGACCATGGGCACGTGAGTACATCCCAGAGAGAATCAAGCGCAACTCCAAACGGAGTTGCCCCTATTGCTGCTCCTCCTCGTCCTGGCGGCGCGCACAAGGAGGTAGGGGGAGGGGGGAAGGCTTTTTAGATCGAGGCTGCTTAGAGGGCACGGGCCTTGTGGGTGATGCCGGCGCTTTGTAAGACGCAGCATCTTTCTAAGAAGCCCTCCCCCCTCCCCCCTACCCCCCCCCCTGTGCGTGTCGCCAGGCCTGCGTGGGACCCCAACGGGGAGGACGCGGCTCCGTGGAGATCAGCTTCAGCATCGGCGCTGGTGTATTATCCTTGGTCGAACACCTGCCCAGTCTGCATGCATCCCAGTGTTTATTGGCTTAAGCCCAGGCGGAATCCGGCTTAATTCAGCTCAGTGGCCCTTCATCGAGCCTTTAAATCATACCGACGGAGACCTCCCAGGAACTTCCTCCTAGGGGAGGCAGAAGGGGGGGGGGATGGGCTCAGGTGCTTTCGACTGTGTTCGTGGATGCTCGGCGGCTGTCTGGTTTCGGGATGCCGTCCAGCGGTTTTGTGTCGCCGAGAGCGTTCCGGGGGCACCCGACTGGTCGAGGGGCAGCCAACTGGCCCAAGCCTGTTCTCACTCCCGACACGCCTGGGTCGGCGCATTCCCTGAACCCTCTCTTCTTGGCATCGCTCGGACGTGTGCATTTTTCCTTCGGCGAGGGCCATCGAGGAGCATATTTGATCATTTCGCGAAAAAAAAACACGCACGAAACCGAAAAAAAAACACAGGAAATGGACGTCCGAGCGATGGCCAGCCTTCCGAGGTCGGAGACAGCGACCTTTTTCCCGGGTCAGAGGCCGACACGTTCAACACACTGGCCGTTACGATTTCTGTTTGCGACGCCCAGGTTTTGAGGGTCGAATTTCGCCTTCACCAGGAGCCAAAGCAAGCACGGGCAAGCTGCTGATGCGATTCGAGTGGTCCCCGCCTGGTCCTCTCTGCCCCCACGACGCCTGCCAGGCAGGCTATGCTATCGCGGTGGCGCTTCTCCGTGTTGATGCGGGGTCTGTGAGTCTGCGCGTTCACATGGCCAGTGGGTGCCCCTCCCCCAGCTCTCGGGGCTCACGAGACGGGGGTCGGCCACTGCGCCAGATCGTGCAGGGTACTGCAGAGCCAGGGGTGCATTGACCTGGGTTGGGGCGCAGGATCCTGCAGGATCCTGAAAGGCCTGACCGACCCGGTTCGGGCGATCCCCCCATCTCGCCATGCAGCAGTCCATGCCCGTGGCGGCCGAGCCAGCCTCCCCCAGCTGCGCCGCCCCCCCCCCCCGGGCCCCCCCGCAACGCCGCACGCCAGAACGCAGCAGAGTCGGACCGAGGAACAAGAGGAACAGGACCGAGGTCGGGTTCGGGAAGGGCGTCCCTGTGTTCTTCGTGTTTGTTGGCTGTGCTCGTGCCTCCTGGGAGAGGGTACCCTCGAATGTTCTTCAGTTTGGCCGGCGGAGAGTCTCAGGTTTTTAGAGGATGATCTTCTGTCCTAGATCCAGCCGTATCGGGTCATCGGGGGAAAGTGTGCCTGAGTTCCAAAGAGAAAAGTTTACAGGGTTCCATTCGGCCAGTCGGACCACGCACTCCCTTGATCATCGCTTGGCCTCTTTACTCTCCTCCGTACTTGTCGTGTTGCCCAAGTTGCCGAAACCTCTTGCAGGAAGGGCTCCGTCCGAATTGGCGAGACAATGCCCGTACCGATCAGCATTGAAGCTATTCTTTCCCACCGTGGCACCGAACACGATTAGTTTAGGTTTTCTTCTTCTGGAGCCCATAGAGTGGGAGCCAAGGCCCGCCCCCAGGGGAAAACCTGCACGCAGAGTTTGCAATCGGGAGTGTTGGGGATATTGCCTCGACGAGGGTCGGTGCAAATCGTTGCGCTGTCTCTTGCGGGCGTATTTGCGCCCCTTGGGGGGCGCAAACGGTCTTGGAGGCTAGCGAAGGGCCTTTTGAGGTCCATGGGGCACGGCGTGCGTCGGGGGTGTGCCGAATGGATGCTGCCAATATTCACGAAGTGCGGGAAGGTTGCGCCGAGTGGAGGCCCCTACCTTCAGCAAGTGCCCCCGATCCACTATCCCTGTGTTTGCAAATTTCACCTCTGCATGTCCTAATTCATACGGGTTTCCTGTTGCCTGGCTTTTTTCTTGGGCCATCCACAACACGGTTGCAGTCACTTGGTAAGGCCAAGGGGGAGGAGGGAGGTTGAGGGGTGAGGAGAAGAATCGACGAGGGTCGGTACCAGTCGTTGCACCCTTTGCGGAAGTAGGCGGTCTTCGAGGCCAGCTCAGGGAATTTCTGCCCCCATGGGGCACGAAGTGTATGAGGGGTGTTCCGGATGGAGGCTCAGAGGTTCCCACGACGATGGAAGGGCAATTCGCTCCCATGTCGGCGTCCCCCAAGAGAACATCGGGGCCCACACCAGAGGGAGGAGGGAGGAGGGAGGAGGGAGGGAGGAGGGAGGGAGGAGGGAGGAGGGAGGAGGGAGGAGGGAGGAGGGAGGAGGGAGGAGGGAGGAGGGAGGGTCCCAGGAGCCCGAGGCGCAGATCACTGCTATCTAGTGGCCTTCGGCCGATCCCACCACCGTGCCTGGGCTCCGGGGCAGAGGCCTCTGACGTATCTGATGGATGCCGACCGGGTATCACTTTCTGGTACAGGACAATCGCAGCGAGAGGCATGTCGTCTGTGGGTCTCAAGCGGTACCAGTCATGTACCACTCGATGCAGCTTGAGGCGTGTAGTCTGTATGCCTCAGGAGGGACCTCGTCGGATGTTTTGTGGCAATTTGGGCTCAAGGTTCGCTAGGTGGTCGCTTCTGGCTCCCAGCACATCATTTGAACATACACGTACTTTTACACTTCCAAGCCATTGCCGATTTTGCGACGGCGTGCAGCCTGATCTTCGCGACGGCATCCGCGCTCGCTTCCATGGTTGGCGCCGAGATGCATCTCTTCCAGGTGTCTGTGCACGGGTCGGGTGACAATGTGGCACGGAGGCTCACCCCGAGCCCGACGCCCAGCCCCACGTCCAGCCCCACGCTCAGCACTCCGGGGCCGACGCCGACTGGCTGCCTTGTGACTGACGGCCTGAGATTGAGCCCGGAATACCCATGTATTTGCGGATCGAGCACATGCTCAACAAACCAGCTCTGCACTTCGGCCATCAGCCAGTGCCAGACATGCGCAGATGACGACGCCGCGGCGATCGTTGGCGCTGCTAACCTAAACTTGACGGTCAATGGATGTGCGGAGATTGGGGGTTATTGCGACGATCCGACCTATGGGAATGCTACGCGGGGCATTTGCCCTGCAACGTGTGGCCTGTGCCGCCAGGCAGGCAGCGTGGACGGCGAGGAATATTGCCAGAATGGATTGTCCGACGATGAGTGCCAGCGTTCCGAATGTTGCCAATATCACCCAGAGCTACCCGTTCGATGCTGGAGCGACATTGGGCGTTCGACATGCTATGACATGACGCCTACTACGGCCCCGACGAGCAGCCCGACGAGCAGCCCGACCTCGTCCCCGACGCCCAGTCCGACGTATGCGTTATACACATTTGTCGCGTCTGGCGGTTCGTGCTCGGCACTTGGTCTCGTGCCTGTGTTATCACAAAGCGATTGTTTGATCGCGGCGCAACAATGTTGCAATCGGTGCACCAACGCTGCAATCGGCGCTCAAAATTGTGGTAACAATGTCGGTTTTACGACTGCCCGTCCTGCATGATGCTACAGCAAATATGGTGTTGATTTTCATTTCAATCAGAAAACTGTCGACAGCGGAGCCTTCGGGGGCTGGGGCTACGTGTGCAGGACTGCCTTGGCGAGCAGCCCGACCTCGTCCCCGACATCCAGTCCGACGAGCAGCCCGACAAGCAGCCCGACGGCCTTCCCGACGCCGTATCCGACGGCCTTCCCGACGCCGTACCCGACGGCCTTCCCAACGCCGTACCCGACAGCCGACCCGACGCTCAGTCCAACGGCCGACCCGACGTTTTACCCGACGGCCTTCCCGACGCCTTACCCGACGGCCTTCCCGACGCCGTACCCGACGGCCTTCCCAACGCCGTACCCGACGTCATTCCCGACGCCGTACCCGACAGCCTTCCCGACGGCCGACCCGACGCCCAGTCCAACGGCCGACCCGACGTTTTACCCGACGGCCTTCCCGACGCCTTACCCGACGGCCTTCCCGACGCCGTACCCGACAGCCCTCCCGACGGCCGACCCGACGCCCAGTCCAACGGCCGACCCGACGCCGTACCCGACGTCCTTCCCGACGCCTTACCCGACAGCCTTCCCGACGGACGACCCGACGCCCAGTCCAACGGTTTTCCCGACGGCCTTCCCGACGCCTTACCCGACGGCCTTCCCGACGCCGTACCCGACGGCCTTCCCAACGCTGTACCCGACGTCATTCCCGACGCCGTACCCGACAGCCTTCCCGACGGCCGACCCGACGCCCAGTCCAACGGCCGACCCGACGCCGTACCCGACGTCCTTCCCGACGCCTTACCCGACAGCCTTCCCGACGGACGACCCGACGCCCAGTCCGACGTATGCGTTATACACATTTGTCGCGTCTGGCGGTTCGTGCTCGGCACTTGGTCTCGTGCCTGTGTTATCACCCAGCGATTGTTTGATCGCGGCGCAACAATGTTGCAATCGGTGCACCAACGCTGCAATCGGCGCTCAAAATTGTGGTAACAATGTCGGTTTTACGACTGCCCGTCCTGCAGGATGCTACAGCAAATATGGTGTTGATTTTCATTTCAATCAGAAAACTGTCGACAGCGGAGCCTTCGGGGGCTGGGGCTACGTGTGCAGGACTGCCTTGGCGAGCAGCCCGACCTCGTCCCCGACACCCAGTCCGACGAGCAGCCCGACAAGCAGCCCGACGGCCTTCCCGACGCCTTACCCGACGGCCTTCCCGACGCCGTACCCGACAGCCTCAAACCCGAAGGCCGTCCCGGCGACAGTGTCGTCTGCAGTGGGCGATCCACATCTGCAGAACATTCATGGTGAGCGGTTCGACCTGATGAAGGCGGGCAGGCACGTCTTAATCCACATTCCACGAAGGGACCATACGAACATCCTGCTTCATGTGGACGGGGACGTGCAAAGGCTGGGTGGGCAATGTGCTGACATTTATTTCCAAGAGCTGAACATCACAGGGTCGTGGGCGAATGTGAAACGCGCTGGCGGTTTCCACTACCGCGCTCAGGGCGTCGGCCACCAGCGCTCCCGCTGGGTGAAGTTTGGGACCGTCCAGGTGAAGGTTGCCCACGGGCGCACGCAACAGGGCTTCAAGTATCTAAATCTCTACGTGAAGAACCTCGGTCGCGCCGGGTATCAAGTCGGAGGCCTGCTCGGCGAAGATGATCACACCAAGGAAGCGATGGTGCCTGAGGCGTGCCATCATCGGGTCGCCCTGTAAACCAGGCGTTGCGGCAGTTAGTGTAATGTTGCTCCTCCTCCTCCTGCTCCTCCGCTCCCTTACACGGCGGTAGAGCATCGCTCCGCATTCTTGCCAGGGCGCACCCGAGGAGCGGTCACAGATCAGGGAGGGTGTGGCGTGCAGAGATCCGGAGGGGTGGTTTTTGGCACCTTGCCCGTTCGAGACCGCGCCGAAGAGTTTTTTTGTGAGTCCCATGGCAGCCTGGCCCTCCCCGTTAGCGCCCGGTTGCGTGCCAGCTTGGGGGCCTGGGCCGCAAGCGAGCGCGCGTGCAGCAAGGGTTCAGTCTAGAGCCTTGCGTTCGGGCCACCTTCACGCCCTCCCCATCCGCATCCTCTTCATCCTCCTCAATTTGTCATGCGTTCTGCAACGTCTGCGGCGGATCCCCAGCCTACCGTAGAGTTGTCCGCTCGCTGCGGGTTCTCTACGATGTCGCTGATGCGGTGACGTGGCCGCGCCTGGAGAGCGCATTACATGTTGTTCCGTTCTCCTCTTGTCTGTCGATATTTGTGTCCTCGACCTTTGTTGTTTCCTTTTCGTTGTTTGTTTATTCTGCTTCTTACACTTGCTTTTGATCCGTGTGAGCCAATCCTCTCCGGATGCGCGCGCGGATGTCCGCCCGTGCCACTGCGTGCAAAAAACAGGGGGACGACGTCGGATGTCTCGGAGGCTACTTCGAGGCAGAGTCGAGTTGAGGCCAATGGGGTCTGGTTTGGTGGCATGGGCTTCAGCTGTCTTGCGGCTTTGTCTGAATGCATTGGCATTAGTTTGTTTTTCTATAGATGGTTTCTCTGGGGGCAATTGAAGCCTATCGGAGGGAGCTTTGATCGTCCCGGAAGCGTTTTCGAGGGGTCCTTGACAATTCGGCCTTTACCGGAGGTTCATTTCCCTGGACTATGTCTTGGTTGTTCTTGCAATCCGCGAGCGAGTGCGGTGAGGTTTCTGATGGGGTCCCGTGGAGGCGTTCTCACCTGCGGCTCCTAGCTCTGTCACGGGGCCGGCATGCACCCGTAAGGGTCGTCTGTATGCCTGATGTGGTACCGATGAAATACAATTTGTAGCATTCTAGGCCTCCTAGATGGGGTCGGAGGATCGCGCCGCATCGCCGATGCATCGCCGATGCATCGCCGATGCGGCTCGATGTAGGGACCGATTTGCTTCGCGTCGACGTCACCAATGCATCGCCGACGTCGACAATGCATCGGCGGTGCATCGCCGATGCATCGCCGACGCATCGCCGATGTATCGGCGATGCGGCGCGATCCTCCGAGCCCATCTACTCCGAAGCCTATCTAGGAGGCCTCTAGGCATGCAAGCCTGGGTGGTGGGTCAGAGGCCTCGTGGACGTTCGTTGGGATCTTGTGCTTGGCCTCTCGGGGGCTCCTTGAAGGCAGTCTTGAAGCCTCTTGGGGAAGTGTTGCGGCCTCTTGGGCTCTCTTCATGGCCTCTCTCAGACCTCTTGGAAGCCTCTTGGGCGCATCTTGGGGCCTCTGGGAGTCTTCTTGGGGCCTTCGGGTGGCACAGATCTAGAATGTTCGTTTCGTTGTCCCCTTCTTGGGCCCCACTTGGGCCCGTCTTGGGGCCCTCTAGGACCGTCTTGGGCGCCTCTTGGGCCGTCTTGGAGCCCTCTTGGGCCTTCTTGGAGCCCTCTTGGAGGCCTCGTCTTGGAGCGGTCTAGGGCCACGTGGGCCGTCTTGGAGCGTCGGGAAGCGGAAGGAGCGAGAATGCCAAAATCGCTTGGAAATTCAAAAAGAAAACGCGATGAATTGTGCTTCTCGGGGCTCTCTTGGGAGGCCTCTTGGAGGCCTCGTCGGCCGCCTTGGACACCTCTTGGGCCATCTTGGGGCCATGCTGGGCGTCCTGGAGCGATCGCGTGGCGACTCGGTGCCCTCTTGGACCGTCTTGGGGGCGCCTTGGGGTTGTCTGGGTCCGTGATGGAGCCCCCTTGGGCCCCAAAAAAGTCACGCGCCGTCTCGCCGGGAACCCCACCGGGCACGCGCCAAGCCCAAGGAGATGTCAGAATTTGGGGGTCCCGGCCCCTGAGAGACTCCTCCGGACTGAGGGCTGAGGCCCACTGGATGCGGCGGAGGGCCTGCGGACACGCCCACCCCGTGCCCAGAGGCACGGTACAGCGGTATTTGACGTGTCCCAGAAGAGTGCGGGGCAGGACATGCGTGAATGGTAATTCGAATTAAGCCCTTCGCGGCCCTCGGAGTGCAGATCACTCGTAGTTCTTACGTTTCCAAGTAGAGTGTGGAGGAGGAAATGAGTGCAGGGTGTCTCTAAATGGCACTGTGGCAGCCGTAAATTGACATGGAGGCTCGTATCGTATTCCTACGCGTCGCAAAATTAATGTCAAACAGGGATCGCGTGAGGGGTTCACCGAAACGACGTTTTCGCACTTCTGAGGGCGCATCTCGCGTGTGTTCACGCGTTCCAGGATCTGCCACACGTGTCGGCCCAGCGCAGGGATCACGTTTCTCGTTTGTTTTTACGTGTCCCTTGGAGGGTTGTACGGAATCAGTCGCGGAATGGGCGCAGCCTCTCTCAGCCTCATCATCTGCCTTCGACGGCCAACACGGAGGGGGTTGGAAGGAGCCCAAATCAATGTAATGGCGTCGTTCCTTCCGCCGGGCCATTTCGCATCACCGCTGGTGTGTGTTGTTGGTGTGCTCGTGTCCAGGCGGCACGGCTGGTCAGGCAGGACATGATCCAAGAAGATCGGTGGAGATGCGGCTGCCAATAGCGCCCGAGAAGAGGAGGAGGAAGAGGAGGAGGAGGAGGAGGAGGAGGAGGAGGAGAGGACGAGGCGGAACGGGATGCCTCTCGGTAGCTTCTCGGGACGGGCGTGGGACCACACCAGGTCGTGAATATGACGCTTGTTTGGGAGGCTTGTGGAGGTCTCTTGGGAGATCTCTCGAGTGCCTCTCAGCAGCAATTTTGAAACTTTCTGCGGCTTCTGAGGGGCCTGTCGGTCTAGCCTTTGTGATTTCCAGGGGCCTCGTGGGGGCCTCTTACTGCTGGCCGTCTCCAGTGCTATCTTGCGGGGCATGGCCGACACATGAGTCTAGATTTCCCCTTTTGGTTGTTGGAGGCCTCCAGAGCCCTTCCGGGAGGCCTCAGGGGCCGCCTTGGAGCCCTCTTCGGTTGTCTTCGAACCCTCTTGCGAGTTTCTTGGGCTGACTTGAAGCCATCCTGTCGGCATCCAGGGCCATCCTGAGCGATTGAAAACTTTGAAAACAAATTGAGCATCACCGATGAAGTTTGCCTTGGTGGGGCCTCTGCAGATCCTTTGGGTGCCCTCTTGGGGAGTCTTGGGCGCCTCTGGAACCGTCTTGAAACCAGATTTGGAACTCTTGATGCGCTCTTGGCCTGCCACCCGTCTGGCGCCTCCTTGGGGCGTTCCTGGGGCGCTCTGGCGGCCCCAGGGCCGCACCCGGGAGTTCTGGCGTCCGTGGCTCGGCTGCCGGGGTACTGCTCGTCCGGGGACCCACAGAGGCCGACAAATGCGCGCGAAATTGAATGCTGTGAACCTCTTGCCGAGGGTTTTTGCACGCCCTTCAGCCCCCACAGGGAAGGAGGAGAAGGAGGAGGAGGAGGAGGAGGAGGAACAAAAAGGAGGCGGACGGAGTGGCGAGGGAGGGGGGGAGTGAGGATGCAGGCGGGAGGAGGAGGAGGAGGATGAGGAGGAGGAGGAGGAGGAGGAGGAGGAGGAGGGAGAGGGAGGAGGAGGAGGAGGAGAGAGAGGAGTAGGAGGAGGAGGTGGAGGAGGATGAGTTACTCTCCCCTTCTTCCCTCCTCCCCTCTCCTCCTCCTCCTCCTCCATCTGCACGCTCTGGCGGGCGGTGCTGCGAGCCGTTTCGGCTCAGATTTTTCTGAGCTTGCAACAGCATGCCTCTTCGAAGCGGCCAAGTGCTGTTGCGGGCCTTTGGCTCGTTATTTTCGATGATTTGTATTTGTGAGCTCCTGTTGGAGCGTACATACCTTTCCGTTCCTTAGGGAGCGCAGCATGGATGCAGTCGTCAAAGGGCCGAGGATGCCCCATTGGGGCTGCCAGAAGTGCGGGAGAACGAGCAACTGGGCGTGCCGGCTGCAATGTCAATGCGGGCAGAAGGCACCCAAGCATGTTCTCGACCGTGCGAAGACCTTCAGCAATGGTGCTGGTTCTGGTGGGCCTGCTCCTCGCGGGGGTCCTGGAAGCGGGACTCACGTGCTCGGTGATAAGCGTCAGGCGAAGCTCGAGAAATAGCTGGCAGACATCACCAAGCGTTTCGACCTGCTCCTCAAGTCCTCTCCTCAAGGTGGCAGCAACGTCGGCGGTGGCAAAGGCGGTGCGGGCCCTGGCGGAGAGTCGTCCGAACAAGCTGAAGATCCATTGGTGGCCCAGGCGTCGGAGCTCGAGTTGGCCATCAAGGCGTGCGGCAAGGATCACATGTCCACAGCCAAGGACTTGTTGGTCACACAGCTGCGCGAGGTTCGCGCCAAGCTGGAGGCGAAGAAGAGCGACATCACCCAGCACACCAAAGTCGGTCACCGCCTGGCGAAGGCCGAGAAGCAGTTGGCCAAGCTCACAGGTGAAGTGGAGTCGCAGAGTGATGCCATCAAGGAAGCCACGGCCAAACGTGATGAGCTGGAGGCCAAGCGTCGTGCTGTGGCTGTTGAAGTGGATACCCTCCAAAAGCAGCTGGTGGCGTCTATTCCTCGTGGCATGCCACGCGGCAAACCACCGCCGCCGCCACTGGATATCCCCACCGAGATGCTCGAAGGCAAGGAGTCCACCAAGGCGACTCTCGAGAGCCAAGCTTTCAAGGAGTACGCGGCCCTCTTCGCACAGATGCAAGAGGAACAAGCTACTGATAGTGACGCTGCTCCGTCTCCTGGCCCCCCTGCTGAAGATGATGTGGAACTGCCTCAAGCCTTCGCCGACGCCGCAGGGGCCAAGCTCGGGGGGGGCATCGTGGAGACACACGTGGGATATGTCAGGCGCTGGCATCGGGAGCTTTCAAGCGTGCGAAGACTTCGGGTCTCTGACAGCGCTGAAGATTTCCCTCCTGCTACGAGGGCCTTCATGCAGGAGGCCCAGGCGCAGTTTGGTTTTGGAGCGGCTCCAGTCTTGGAGCAAGGTTTTCCTGGACATGTTTTGTTGAAGGTCTCTGCTGAGGCCCAAGTCGGCGCGGGCGCGCGGACCCCTCGCCCCCATCTGGCGAAGGGCGCGGTTAGAGGGGAGAAAAAAAGAGAAGAAGGAGAAAACAAACAAACAACAAAAATACAAAAAAAAAAAAAAAAAAAAAAGCTTGGAGCAACGTGGCCCTCGACCCAGGGGGCTGCCGGGGGGGTGAGAGCTCGGTTTCACGCGCACCTGGTGCCCTCTGGGCTGGGGCCCGCACGGGCAGAGTGACGCCTCGCGCGGGGCAACCTCTCTGCGCGGGTTTCAAAATTTCAAAGTTCGGGGCGGGCTGTCCGCCACCGCCTGCTACGTTTAAGGCCGAAGATATCCCAGGGCAGGTTTTTGAGTATTATGGCGGAAACAGCTGGGGCCCTTTGGGGAAACGACTCGGGCGTTCCGAAGCGTTGGTCCTATTCGCCCAGGGGATCGGTATCACGGACGAGACACAAGGGGATAAGACGGCTAAAGCACTGGCGGTGGGCTGGCGCATGCTCTGCCCCCCTTCAGTTCCTGCAGGCCGCGGGCAACTTTCTGCTGGAGTTGCGATTCTCGCGAGGACCACAGCTGGCCTCAGGTGGCCCAGTCGGCTACCGCGTGGCGTGCTCGTCCCTCATCGTTTGACTATTGTTGAGTTGGACATCCCGCAATGGAATGGCCTCAGCCAGTCTTGGCTGCCTGCGGGTACTTCCATGATCCCGAAGGCCTCTCGCAGCGCAACCTTTCCAATTTGAATGAAGCGGGCGAGGCCCTCGAGGGCCAGCACCTGGCAATTTTCGGAGTGGACTGGAACGTGCAGTCGCCGATCGTCGAGATGTCGGGCCTACCGCGGAAAGCCGACATGGTCATCTTACAGCCTCCAGCCGAGACATGTTCCACGGCCGCGGTTAATTCGTTCATTGGCTATTTCGTGGTGCCTCCAGCGGTCGCGAAGCTGGTCGATCAAACCCTCGCCGTCGCGTCGTGTCCGCACCGTCCGCACAAGACTGTGCAGCTGCAGTTCAAGGCAGGTGTGAGTGGGATCAAGCAGTTGGTGTACCAAGCGCACAAGCGGCTCTCACGTGAGCTCCCATTTGGACCCTCCACCGAGCCTCCGTGTTGGGATGTTCCCAGGGCCCTGGCCGAAGAAGCTGACAGATCTGCCAGTTTCGATTCGGTGCTCGTGGCTTGGGAGTTACGCACGGCCGCTTTGAAGCGTTTTTCCGATGTTATGGAGGTCGAGTTAGAAGGTAAGCTGGACACTCCGGTCAAGAATATGGGCCTCGAGGGCCCCCCGCTTTCGGCGAAGTGGGTTTCGGTTTTTGCTAAACCGCGTCGGACCCCCGAGGATGAGGAACTGGTTTGTGAGGGTTGGATTTGGCTCCAGCAGAACCTCAGAGACCTCCAGTGCGCGGCTTTGCGAGCTCATGAGGACCGCGACCTGAGTGAGCACCAGGACATCCAGGCCGTGTGTAACATCTGCCGCATTATCCAGCAGCCCTTCCATGGCGAGGGCCTGTCCGTGAGGCTGGACGCCACGGTCAGTGCTGCCGGGCAGTTTGTAGCGTCTCGGCCTCAGGATGGAGGCCAGCTGTCGGGTTGGCTAAAAAAAAAATCACGCAAGCTTTAGATGATTGGGGTGGCGATTTGGACAGCGCCCGATCGGGCCTTGATTCGCGTGCTAAGGTGAGCTGGGATCAGTGGCAGCACGAGGCGTTATCAGGTTCTGCGCGAACGATGCATAAGTTGTCCCGTCTCAAGCCCAAATGGTTGCCAACGATGATCGAGGCGGCCCCGGGTGGTTTTTTCGGCCGACCCGCGTAAGCTGCTCGCGAATGAAGCCGACGTTAGGGTCCTACTGGAAGGCGCCCCCGAGCCCTGAACCTCTGGAGGTCCTGGACAGACCATGTTTCGAGCGTTTGAGGCCTGAAGATATCCGTGCCACGTGCAAACCTTTTCAGCCCTCATACTGCTCAGAGCCTGGACGGTGTGCACGTTAGACACTGCGGTATGCTGCACGACGCTGGCCTCGAGGCCCTCGCGTGCATTTTCCAGACGATTGAGAAGATAGGAGTCTTCCCTAAGTCTGCGTACTGGATGCTCTTTCCCCTTCTAGAACAAAAAAACCAGAGGGGGGGCTTCGTCCCTTTCTACTCTGTGCGGCCCCTGTGAGGCTGCGGGGGGAATCTCGGCGTTTCCTGGTCTAGGATTTCGAAGCCCGGCGCCCGAGACGGCACTGGTCGTTCGGGGCGGGGAAGTCGGCGGAGCAAAGCATCTGGAATCAGGACGTCAAGGCCGAAGCCCGCGTTGAGGAAGGGAGTGTGACGGGGGGCTTCTCCTGGGACGGGTCCAAGTACTACGAGTCCTTCCGATTAACTACCCTGCGAGACCGCTCGGTTGCGGCAGGTTTGCCCGGCGTGGCGGTCAAGGTCACCTTCAATTTTTGGCGAGGCCCTGGCATCCTCCGTCTGGGGGCGGATCACAGCGTCGTGCCATTGTACGCTACGTGCGGGTTGCTTGCTGGGTCGTGTTTCAATGCCATAAATGTTTTAAGTGTGCGCGCTTGAGCCTTTCGACAAGTTTCTCAAGCGTAACCGTGATGTGGACTTGGCTTCCTCGCTGACGAGGATACGGTCAGCGCCCATGGAAGTCCAGACCACATTGTGGAGGTGCTTGGAAAAGCTGCCCACGACCTTCACGACGTGTTTCGGGGTGAGCTCGGCGTCGGTTTGGCGGCCGACAAGCTGTTGACCTTCTCCTCCTCCCCTGCTCTGTTGCTGCGGATTGGACGTCGGCTCGGCACTCTGGCGTGGACCGTGGGGGCCCATGTGGTCTCGTTGGGGGTCGACCTGGCCCCTGGGGTCAAGAGGAACTCTAAGCAGGCCTGTAGCAAGAATACAGGCAGGCTTGCGGATATGGTTCGGAGGCATCGCACGTTGAAACGTTTGAAGAGGGCCCTCCCCAGGGACGAAGGTAGGATTGGACAAATCTACACGGCTGGAGTCCGCCCCGCGGTGTCTTTCGGGGATACGGCCACGGGCTGCACCGACGCTGAACTGAATAAAAGATCAGGTCGGTTATGTTGTCTTTCTCTTCGCCTGCGCATGCGGGAGTGTCGGTTCAGGCGAAGACTGCGCTGCACGGTGACCCAGTTTGGCGCGGCATGGTTGCGCCTGCCTCAGCATGGGCCTCTGCCGTTCGGCAAGCGACAACTAAGCCTGCGCTCGCCTTCTTCGATTCCCGAGCTGTGCAACATGTGGTTGGCGGTGCCGAGGGACGGTCTCAGGTGGAAGAACTCGACGGGCCCCATTAGTCGCATGTTTCTGTCGCCCCAGCGTATTGGTTGGAATGCCCTGGGACCGCTTTTGTGGAAAGATGACACGGGAAACGAGCTGTCGTTGTTATGCAACCCCCCTGCTATGTTAGGGGCCCTCCTATGCGAAGGAGTCCAGAGGCATCATGAGAGGTCCCTGGCCGCCAAAATCGGATGGGGGGAAGGGGGGCGTGCGTGTGTTGAGTCGATCCGTCGCATCACTCAGGCGTCGGGTAAGGGGATTGGGCTCAACGCTCATGGTAAGTACATGGTCAGGTCCATGTTCTGTAATGGTTGCTGGTGCGAGGATTGCGCTGTCGAGGCTGTTTATTTATCGTGGGGATTGTGCCCGCTCTGCAACCTGCCCGACTCGCTGCAGCGTGGATTGCACCCCTGCGTGGGTAGTCCGGCCGTTGAGGCCAGTGATTTGTTCGCCGGCAGGCGCAGGATGGTCCCAGCGAGTTCTATACAGGACTCAAGTTTCGCCGCCCTGCTAGCTCGTGGCCGCCGCTCAGCGACGAGCACGGGCCCAAGCTGTTCGCCGCGGACGGCTCGCCCTTATCCTGGAACGATTTCGGCACCGCTGGGTGGAGCGTTTCTGGAGACGGGCCCTGCGTTCCCCATGTTATCTCAGAGCTCTCCAAGGCAGCGTACTCGCGGGTTTTCATCGGACCCGAAGGGCAGCAGGTGGCGACGGCTATGGGCGCTGTCTGGCCTCCACTTCCGCAGGCGAGCCAGGCAGCCGAGCAGTTGCAGCCGAGGAGTAGCTTGCCCATTTTCGTGCCGAGGCATGGTGAAGCGTGCTATCGCGACTGTATGAATGCTGCACGATTACACAACAGTACTTCTCCTCAACGGCTCAGTCACAAACACAAGTACTCGGGCCTTCGCAGAGGAGCGCTGCAGCACATGGTCAATAATACGTATGCCCCAGCTGCTTTCACCCCAGCGCATAGAGAGCTGAGTGTAATTCATGCGCCCCCGGCCCCCGAGAGGGGGATCGGCCGGGCAAATTGGCGGGCGGATCTGGCAGCCAAAGCAGCGATCAGTTTGCACCCGCGGCCGCCAGGCGCCGAGTTTGATGCGGTCAATAACTCGTTGGAGCAGCTCCAAACAGTGGCTCGCCTCGCTGCGGGGGCCCCTCCATTGTTCCCGAGGGTCCAGCACCAGCGACCGCCGATGAAAGAGCGCCCTGTTGAACTTTTTGATGAACGATGGCTGGCATGCGTGGGGGCCTTGGCTATGGGGCTCCAGATGCATTAGTTGTTTGAAGCTTTATAGTGGAAAGAAGGAAGCGAGACCCGAGGCTGGTTGTTCTGTTCTGGGTTCTTTGCGAGGGTGAAGGAGTTTTTGGCCTTGTCCCCTCAGCGCGGCCACCAGCTGGCCTCTACTCAAGTGGCTAACCAGTCGAACCCACTCTTCTTTTGTATGCTGTACGGATACTTCGCCCAACACAGAATCTTTAAGTTGGTCAAGCGTTGTCAGCAGCCTCGCTCGGATGAGGAAAGGAGAAGCACTGGAACGACGGCTCTCAGAAGGTTGCGGAGAGGTTTGCACCCAAAGAAAAAGCTGACGGTCACATGTGCGGACCACGAGGCTCCACTCACTCTCGAAGAGGCTAATTCGCACGAGCAGGCAGTTCGGCCTGTGCGTATTCCAGCTCACGCCAGATACCTTGATAGGCTGGCGGCTCTGCGTGCGCGTAGTGCTGCGAAGGAAGCGGGCGCGGTGGAGCGGGGAGTGGGTGGGGGAGTGCCGCGTCGGGCTTCAGCTGAGGGAGGTCGTCCAGGCCTGCCCCCGAGCCGTCGGTGATATGCTCGAAGCGGAGGATGAAGCATCACGTTTCATGTTTGAGAGCGGGGACACGCCCCATGCGGCGGCCTCCTCCGCTCCAGCGGATCCCAGGTCGAGGCTCCGTCGAGTGGACATCCTGCGGGAAGGGGGGGGGCAACGCCCCCCTGGTCGCAGGCGCGGTCAAAGATGACCATGCTTCGGGATCGGATTGAGGCGTGTCATGAGGCGGCTGGCCAAGGCCCTCAACCCGTTTGGGAGGTGGGAGCTGTGGTATCCTGCTTCTCTCCGTCGCTCAGTCCTTTTGGGCCGCTGCGCGGCCCACTTGAAACTGGTTCTGTTAATCGTGACCCCCCCCCCCAAGAAAAACGGGCGGTGCTGCGCAACGCTCCGCATGCCGACGTCGTCTCTCTCTTCCCTTTCCCGTTTTGGTCAGAGGATGTCCCTGTTGCACGGCTTGGGAGGTCCTTACGGGCCCCCTAGTGACAGCTGCGTAGGGGCAGCCCCGTGGGTCTCTTGGGCACGGGGGTGGACCTGGAAAGCCGGTCCGCCCCGACCGTCGCTCATCCCCACCCCGCCTCCCCCCCTCGCGGGATGGAGGCTAGCTGCTCTGGTCGCAACGCAACGCCGTCTAGTGAAGCTTCCCCGCTAGGCTCCAGACGCGGACGTGGCGGGTCAGGCACAGAGCACAGCGGCGCCTCGTGGAGGCGTGAAGGTCGTGGCTCCGTGCAAGCTGCTCTGTAAGTGCCGCGGGGCCTTGTGGCTCCTGTGTCCTTGGCGCTCTGGTGCCCGTGTGGCCCGTCCCGCTCAGTCACAGCCAAGGCTTTCTTTACTGGCAAGCCAACAGCTGTGCCAGTCCTGGTTCACGTTAAAATCGTCGTCCTCCTCCTCCTCCTCCCCCTCATCCTCCTCATTCTTTTCCTCCATGCACTCCACTTGCAGAACGGCCCTGATGCCCCCCCTGTCTACCCCTTCATCTGGGACGGGATCTCCAGGATGTTCATGGAGAAGTCGAAGGTCTGGTGCAAGCATCACCAGAAGTGCCTCCGAGGACTGGTCTCGGGAGTGCATTGGCCTCAAGCGCGTTTGTTCGCGCACAACCTGCATGACGACGAGCCTTGTCAGTTGTGCAGAGGTGCGCCAGGCACCTTGTGGCACCGCCAGCACGAGTGCCCAGCTCACGCCGTTCAGCGTCGTGATCTAGTGAGTGCTCGTGTGGGTGGGCGTGCGCAGAAAGTGAAGGAGCTCGGCCCGCTGGCGGCGGAGAGGCTCGCGAGGCGCGTTTTCCCTCACCCCAGGTCCCGTTCGACGTCGAGGAGCCCACCCAGACGGTCCACTGGCACCAGCGGCCCGATATGGGCCTTCTCTCACGGCTGGTCTTCCTGGACGTGTCTGCGAAATACATGGGCCTCGACGGGCTCGCCAGAGCTGGTTGGAGCATCGTGTCGGTTGACAGGTTCGGAAACGTGGCTTCGGCGGCGTACGGACCTGCCCCATTGCGTAGGGCCCCGCAGCAGACGAGTAACGACGGGGGTACTATGCAGTACATATACTGTCGCAGGTAGGTACTCCCACTTTTGCAGTGCTGCGTCGATTGCCAGAGCACTTCGGACTCGCTCGCTCGCGGGCATGGTTTCTCTGAGGGCCCCGGGGCCCCTAGGGCCCATCTTTGGGGCCCTGTGTGGAGCGCGTTTGCTCTCAGCGATGTCGAGTGCCACAAGACGTTCGGCCATGCGACTGCCGCCGACAGAGGCTGGCAGAAACACCGAGCGGGAACGTCGGCCCAACGGGCACGCAGACGGGTTTGCTAAGCTAGGGGCAGATTATCACGGGGTCAGTGAGGACGACGCTAACGTGTACAGGGGTTTGCGATGCCTCGCCCGTCAAGCTTGCAGGTGGGCGGGGAGCGTCGAGGGCACAATGGCGGGAGGGCCCCGTGACACGACATGCCTTGCGCAGCGCTCGACACGCAGCGATGACCTTCTGCAGCAGCCGTCGCTCGAACAAGCAGCGGAAGGCCAGGCCCTGGCCGACGATCGAAGGGAGGGTGGAAGTTCGTTGGGCTTGGGGGAGGAATGGCGGCCTTTCCCTCGGCAAGTTTTTAGGGCGAACGGTCATGCGTTCCTGGCCTGCCCTGTCTTGAAGCCTCCAGGGGCCCCCAGGAGTAGGATCCATTTGTGCTGCAGGTGTGGATCGTTTTTCTCGGGGGCTCCCAACGCTGGAGGTAGAGGGCCGTGCAGGCCGAAGTCAACCACAGGCGGGATTTCACACCAGCTGAAAAAGATTCGGCTGGGTCGGTTCCCGTCTTATGAGAAGGATCTGAAGAGCTTATAGCTGGGGGCCCACGAGGGCCTGAACCTCGCCGAGCGCAGGCTCTTGGCTCAGACGCTGCAAGAGGATGACCAAACCCCCCCGAGTGTTTCAGGTCCCGCAGCGGGGTGTTTCGCAGGGGGCTTCGCCCCGCGTGAGCGGGTTTTGGATTTTTCGGCCTCGTCGAGTCGGATCTGCCCTGGGTCAAGGACCTAGGGGCCGCCTCCCTCCGAGCCTCGCGCAACGGCGTCGAGTCAGACTCGGAGGTTTCCGATTTTGGCTGATTGTCGGTGACGTGCTGGTACTAGGCCCGTCCCAAACAACCTCCTTTTCTCCCTCCTCCTCCTCCTCCTCCTCCTGCTGCTGCTGCTCCTCCTCCTCCTTCTTCTCTCCCTCCTTTCCCTCCTTTCCCTCCTCCTCCTCCTCCTGCCCCTCCTCCTCCTCCCCACTTTAGTTGGAGGGGAGGAGGAGCAGGAGGAGGAGGAGGAGGCACGGGCCAAGCGCTCCCCCCCCAGCACCGCCTCCCGCCCCCCTCTCGGCAGGCCGGCGCGGGGCCGATGCGGGCCCCGAGACGCCCCAGAAGGACAGTCCGCCCGGGAGCGACACGGAAGAGGCCCCGCCCGGGCGCGGGCGGGTCCCGTCCAACCCTGACCAGTGGATAGTCATTTCACCTTTCCAGTCGCGACCGACGAGATCGTTTGCTGTTGATTCCACTTCAAGGTTCGGCATCGGGCGCGATCGGTGGCGACGGGTCGCTACTGATTTGGGGGGATCAGTCGGGATCCGGCGCGACCGGGTTGGAGTGCCGATCGGTCGCTACCGATGGCGACCGAACACACATATTGCTATCTAGTGTTATGGCGCGGGTGGGTCCCGCCCAAGAAAGGTCGGAGAGGCGCAGGCCTTCCGCTCTGCAGTTTTTGTTGCCGGTTCCGGCGCCGTTGTCGTCTTTTGCTCCGTCGCCGTGGTTCTGCTTGCTCCGGTCTCCGGTTTCAGTGCTGGAGCGAATGTTTTGGCGTTTCCGTTGCCGTCCCCTGCCGCCTGATGGGCCCACACTGAGTCCAGGCCCCCATCGCGGCGCGGAAAGATCGCGACGGGGTGTGTTTTGCAATTCTTGACCCCTGGAAGGCCTCGGCAAGCCCCATGCCTATGGGCCGTCACGAAACGACCTCGGGCGGGTGGTAATGGAGGCTGACCTAATTTGGGGGTGCCGATAACGACCTTACTAATAAGCTGGGCATGTCCCTCTACAGGAGGAATATGCAAAAATAGTAAAGGGGACAACTGTTTTTAGTATGTTTGGTGATTTTTTGAATTTGTTTTGGTTATCTTTGATTTTTCGCCCAAAATCCCTCTGAAGGGGGGGGACAGGCCCTTTGCTTCACCCCCCACTTAGGTCACCCCCCATGACCACCCGCCCGAGCGCGGGTCCCGCCTAAAGGGGCGCCTCTCGTCACCGTCGTCGCCGCCGCCGTCGCCGTCGTCGCCGCCGCCTTCGCCGTCGTCATCGTCGTCGTCGCCGCCGTCGACGTCGTCGCCGTCGTTGCCGTCGTCGGCGTCGACGTCGTCCGTCGTCGAGGTGTCGGGGGCCCTCGAACGGAGACCACCAACGACTGGCGAGTCGGTGGGGATCCGGTGTGAGCGCACGGTTTTGGAGCTTGGTTCGTGCTCCGACGTCCGAGGCGGCCGCGGCCTTCGGGGTCCCCAAACCGTGCGGTGGCGGACGGAGTGGGCGTGGGCCCCATTTGCAGGCGCCGGCGGGCTGTCGGCGGCGAGCGGGGGGGGAAGTGAGAAGACGAAAGCCCTCGGGGCTTCTCAGAAGGCTTCTGGCCTCTGGGAGGTTTTCTGTATCTTCGGGGAAGGCTGGGCAAACTTTGCAAAAGGCTGGGGGACTTCCGAGCCTTCTGACATTCTGACAAGGCCCGCCCCTAGTCACTCCCCCCCGGCTCGCCTCCGAGGCTTGTTTTTAGCGATCCCTGCGCTTTTCTGTATTTGTAACCCCCTCCCTGTACCGTTTTCGGGGTCGGTGGGCATTAGGACAGTGGTACGGCAGTTTCGTGCCGTGTCGATGCCAGCGGCGACCCCAGCGCTGGCGCTCAAGGTTGAACGCCGTCAGCGGCCCATAATCGGCTACGTAGTATGTTTCGATCTAGCGATCGAAAAGCCACCGAACCGTCAGGGCTGAAACGATCCGCTCGGTGTCAGAAGCCGCTCGCAACCAGCCGTGCTGCACCCCTCCAAGCTTTGCCCTCTCTTCCTCCTCATCCTCCTCCTCCTTCTCCTCCTCCTCCACCTCCTCCTCCTTCTCCTCCTTCTCCTCCTCATTCTCCTCCTCTCCCTCCTCCTCTTCCTCCTCCTCCTCCTCTTCCTCCTCCTCCTCCTCCTCCTCCAAGGAGCGGGGAGGTCGCCGAGTCGCCGTCTGGAGGACAACGATGGGCAGGAGGAGCACGAGCAGGAGGACAATTAGGTCTCACAGGGTCAAGCCTCGGGTAACCCCCCCTCCCTTGGCCTTGTGCCTGTCGTGCGGTTCCCCCCTCTGGTGAACTCTTGTTCCGAGGCTGTGGTGCCGATTCGTCTGGCCGACCCCCCGCCCTGCCCCATTGTTTCCAATGGCGTTGATCTCCTCCCCACTCCTCCTCCTCCTCCTCCTCCTCCTCCTCCTCCTCCTCCTCCTCCTCCTCCTCCTCCTCCTCCTGCGAGGGATGCGATGGATCAGCCGCGCGTCGTGCCTCGCAAGAGGCTGAGTTTTCGGAGGCCTCGAGCGGCCCAAGTTGGCCCCTGGGAGGCCGTGGCTGGCGCCGTCGTCGAGGCGGCCTCGCGTGGCGTGAAGCGAGCTGCTAGGGGCACCCCGCCGTCGCTTGCGGACGCGGACCCACCCTTGGAGCCTCTGCCGAGGTCGGGAGAGGTCCCGCCCATCGCGGCGCGAGGGCATGTCCTGCATAGTTCTAGGGAAATCGTGGGCTGTAGTAAGTGCGGGGCGCTCTCGGCCAGAACGGCTCGCACTCGGCTCTTCTGGATTTGTGACCCCGAGGCTGCTCTAGAAGGGAATCCTCAACGGCAATGGGGGCGGGATAACTTATGAAGGGCGTCCACCCCAAGGGAGGCTGAGCCCCATCCACTCCCCCTCCCTCGCAGGCTCCTCTTCAGTGATGATGCAGTTCAGTGGCCAGGCCTGCTTTCCATATAGTCCATATCAGTCGAGTTTTCCTTGAAACTCGTTCTCGTCCTGGGATGTCGGCGCTGTTGTCACTGCTGTGATGCTTCGGCTGGGCTCATAGTGCTCGACTGCGCTCGCTCTCCTTTTCCGACTGCCCCTGTCCGTCCCGAAGCGAACTTGGCGCGTCGTCCTATGGGCTCGCGTCGCCTCCTCCTCCTCCCCCCCCTCCCCCCCCTCCTCCTCCGTCCTCCTCCTGCTCCTCCTCCTCCTCCGCCTCCTCCAACAGCCCCCCAATCCCCGTGCTCGGGGGCGCGCGCGGCGCGACCGGCGGGTGCCGACGAAGAGCACGAGGCCCACTCGCGCGACGCAGAAGCACGGGCTCGCTGGCCCAGACGCTCGCGCGTGTGCTGCCCTTTGCGAGGCCGCGCGTGAGCGCCCTCGCTTCCGGTGTGGCGTGCCGCGTTGGTCACCGCCTACCAAAACACCCCGACCCCACCCGAAGGCCTCAGTGTGCCTTATATTTCCAGTGGGGGGGGATCGGGGGACTTCTCTGGAACAAAAAACATATGGAAACCTACCCCCCTCCCAACCCGAAATTCGGGTCTTCGGGTCGGGTTGGGGTTGGTTGGTGGCTAATCAGTCGGCTCCCCGCGTGAGCCACCGCGTTAGGTCGCGTCAAGGTCATCTCGCGTGAAGCCCGTCTTGTTTCGTCGCTCGTTTGGTCTTGGTGTCCGCACTGAACTCTGGGTGTCTGGAGCCCGCCTTTCTCCATCTCGCCGTCGCCGATGCACCGGCGATTCGGCGCGCGATCCTCCGACTGCGTACGCTCCGACTCCCGCTGGAGCGATGAGGAGAGACAGGGCCTGCCGCGCGGGCACCAGCGCACAGGCTGCCCGCGTTAGCTCCCGTCGCGAGCGTCCTCTTCTCTCTGCGTGGCGGCTCGCGCCGCGCTGGCATTCTGCGTAGGCCGTAACGTAAGGCCGCCACGTCGTTGCGCGTGGGGCCCAGAGGCAACGACAGAGATGGAGAGATAGGCTCTGGGGGGATGGTTTTCGGACGCTTTCGACGCACAGGCCGGTTTCGATCAACTGCGCCTCGTCGAGAGCGTTCCGGGATTGCCAGGATGGCCCCGAACGTCCGCCGGAGGCCCGAGTGATGGCCCGATAACCAGGGAGCGAAAGGTCAGGGCCAACGATAGGGGTCAGAGCCCCGAATCATCAGGGGTAACTCGGGTCAGGGCTAACTCGGGTTCCTTTTTCGGAAGTCCGAACCCGAGTTATCCCTGACCCGAGTTACCCCGGATAACTCGGGCGCCCAGAGCCCCACATCATCAGGGGTAACTCGGGTCAGGGCTAACTCGGGTTCCTTTTTCGGGAGTCCAAACCCGAGTTATCCCGGACCCGAGTTACCCCGGACAATTCGGGCGCCCAAAGCCCCACATCATCAGGGGTAACTCGGGTCAGGGCTAACTCGGGTTCCTTCCTTTTTCCGGAATCCGAACCCGAGTTACCCCGGACCCGAGTTACCCCAGACAACTCGGGCGCCCAAAGGGGGGGGGATCGGCTCAGAAGGGGGAGGCATCGACCCCGCCATGTCCATCGCCGACAGGGGCCGCCCGCCAGCTCGCCCCGCCCAGAAGTGTGCGGAGTCGCCGTCGGGCGCCCATCGTCGACCTCTGCTGGCGAGGCATCGCCGATGCCAGCTCGAAGGTTCCCCCCAGATATGTAGGGACCCAGATATGTAGGGACCCAGATATGTAGGGAGGGGGAAGACATACAGACACATCATCGCCGACTCCCAGGAAAAGATGGGAGAACATGGAAGGGGGGGGGAAGACGAACCTATGGGAACATATGGGAACTGTTCTTTGTGTCTGTTTGTTGTTCTGCTCCAGGGCCCCTTCAGTATGTCCATACCCACCGCCCCGTGGGGTCCCATGGCATCGGCTCCCCGGGCGGTGGGGTGTGGACCCCCTCCCCCGCTCCGCACCCTTCTTCTCAGCCGCGCGCAGAGGGGTGGGGTGCGCCTGCTCCTCAGAAGGCATGGGCCTTACCTGTGGATTTAAGTCGCGCCTGTCCCTCTACAGGAGGAATATTCAAAAGTAGTCAAAACATAGTAAGTCTGGGGACGTTGTTTCTACCGTGTTTGTCTATGCTGGACATGCTTGGATTGTGTTTTATGTTTCGTCCAAAATCCGCCTGTAGGTGGACATTCCCGACCTAACTGTAGATGTAGGAGCGCCGCCACACTTAATTTTAGCACGCCGGGGCCTTTTTTTCCAACCGGATTGGCCACATTGCATGTGCGCCTCACGCTCGGGCGCGTTCGCCCGCGCGTTCGCCGTTCTCCCAAGCCTATTTCGCTGTGTGCACTCACCTTCTCGTTTCGCGGACCTGCTGCTTCGGAGGCAGGCCACTCCAGCATCCAGCACCCAGCATGCCCCTGCCTCCTCCCCCTTGCGCGCCGCTGATCTTCGCCCGTCGCTGTACTCGCGAGTCCTGGGGTACGTCGTCGTATCGTCGTCGTCGTCGTCGTCGTTTTCGTCGTCCTCGCTGTTCGTCCTCGCCGACGACGATCCGATTTGGCCTCGCGTGGCGTGCCCGGGGGGGCGGCGCTCGCGGGGATGCCCCGTGCGGGCGCGCGCCGCCGCGCCAGGCGGGGCGGCGCGCGTACGCCTCCCTGCTGAAGGCCCTGTTCCGCGACATGGGCTTCTACGCGCAATCCGAGGAGTGGCGGGGGAAGAGTGAGGCGCAACTAATCGGGGGCGGCAAAGAGGAAAATGATGACTAGGGGGGGGTGGATATCATAACGGGGGCCATGATATTTCCCCAGATGTCATGACGCCCCTTCTTATTTCATTACGTCCCTGGCCCCCCCGCTGGGCCGCGCACATGCCGCCGGTCATGATTTGCACCCCCCCTCTTGGACACCCCCCTCTTGGCCGCTCCCGGGAAGAGTGGGGCGCAACGAAAACCGCTTTCCCCGTGGAGGGATCTCCGTTCGTTGCGACCTCGCCCACCTCGCCGCCGGTCTGCCCGTGCGTGTCCTCCTGGTGATGGGCTGCAAGATGCGGGGCCAGGGTGCGGGACATGTCCGAGGCTGCGGCTCAGAAGCTGGAGACGTGTCCAGAGGGATCCTTTCTTGATGCTGGCAACCTTCTCAATCATCTTCGCCCCTGACCTCGTCGTCGCTTGCCTCGTCCTCCTCTTGGTCGTACCGCTCACCTCCGCTCGGGGCCCAAACACACGACGTGCCGTGCCTCCGCGGACGGACGCTATCATGGGGCGGTCCGCGGGGGGTCGGGGCAACATCGGTAGGTCCCCTGACCCCCCCCAAAAAAAAACAAAAAAGTGTAACATATTTTTCTGGCGACCTTATTGACGGACTGGGGCCCCACCAATCGTAGAAACTAGTTCTTCACACGCGGCACCCGCCGCACAACAACAAAAACAACAACAACAACAAGAACAACAACAATAACAATAACAATAACAATACCAATAGCAATAACAACAACAACAACAACAACAACAATCATTTTACCCGAACGCGTGGTGTTCTCCCCAGTGCCAGGGTTTTCATACGACACCAGGCAATACCCCCACTTCGTGGGGGGGCATTACAAGCTCTACCAAATATCCAAACGACTCTTCGCGACCACCCAAACCCAGCTTCCCGCCCTATGACGTTGGGACACTTCACTTCGTGGCGTGCGGACGACCGTGGCTACTACACTGGCGTGGGGTACACACCCACAGAACTTGGTCACTTATTCGGGGCGCGCATGTGCCCAGCATGGTGCAATTGTGCCATACAATACATAATACAGAGAGACAGAGAGAGAGACAGAGAGCAGACAGAGAGAGAGACAGAGAGAGCGGAGTTGGTCACATTTTTGGGTCAAGTTCCTGGGATGATGGGAATACACAACTCTGTTACATTTGATAGTGTGCACGACACACATGAGATGATACGTACTCGCAAGATAGTTGGTCACATTTGTGGAATTCCTGGGCGGATGTGGGGATACACAAATACCTTTGTTACCAGTGCTAGACATGGTACAGACACTGAGAGAGAGAAGGCGAGACAGAGGAAGAGAGCGGGAGAGAGAGAGAGAGAGACAAAGAGAGAGAGATTCGTGTGATTTTATGATGCGCGGTGGTAAAATTCTTAAGAACCCAATGGTTTTTGGAGATTTCGGCGTGCGCGCGCAAAAAACGAATGTGTCCCGCATGGTATTATTTGACAGGGATGATGGCCCTGGCAGGTGCGCAACCGTTGTCGCAGAAGTTCGAAAAAGTTGCTCGCAAAAGCCCGTTTGACAGAAATGTTTAAAAAGTGTTGGGTTTCCTACGAATCCGCAAGAGCGCGCGGGATGAGATTTTGACATTTTTTTGTTGAAAAACCATTGGTTTTTTGATGTTTTTATGTTAAAATCGCTCCGAACACTAAGCTTTTGGAAGGATTTCGTCTTGCGCGCGCGAATGTCCACTTTACCTTATTTTTTGCAAGGGATTCTTGAAATTTGATTATATTAGAACAAGAAATGTCATTTTATAGTGTTTTTTGCAAGGGAAAGCGGGGGGGAACAAAACAACCGGATCTTGATCACATCGAATTACCTGAGGCTTCCTCACGAAAATGATGAAAATGTAGCTGCGGCCTAGGCGGCGCAGGGGGGCCGTGCACCAGGGGCCCCAACAATAATTATTCTTTAGAATTAATAATGTTCAACAACAACAACAACATCAACAACAGCAACCACGACGACGACGACGGCGGCGGCGGCGACGACGACGACTACGACTACGACTACGACTGCGATTACGGGGGGCGAAGGAAGAGAAAGAGGAGGAGGAACAAAAGCACGAGGAAAAGGGGGGACGAGTTTGGTTTCCCGTCGAGGAAACCAGGGGGGAGCATAACCAAAACGATTTACTGGGGGGAGCAGCTTATGGGAGCCTTCTATCCCTTCGTAGGTTCTCGTCTCTGGAGTGCGCTGGCGCAGATATCTCGCGTCTGGCCATCGGCTGGGCAGCGGCGGTCCGTAGCGCCGATGTGCGTCGAGGTGGCGCCGCTCAGCGCCGATGCGCAGCTGCCGGCAGGATGGCGCAGAGGAGGGGCCGCGGCAGTGGCAGTGGCAGGGCAGCTTGCAGGACACAGCGCACGACGATCCGCCGTGCCTCCGCGGACGGTCTCGCCGCCGGCGCCGGAGACCCTTCCGGCTCCCGCCCCGCTCGCCCCCTCCTGGGGCGGCGCCTCCTGCGGCAGAGGGAGGAGGTTCAGCCACTCGGGGGTGGACAGAACCCCCAACAGTGACACGTCGATTAGTGAATTGTCCGTTTTCGGTTCTCGAGAGGGCGCCGTGGCCGTTATTTTCAAGGCTTGCGCCCGCCAGGTTTGGGCCTCAGGTCGTTTTCATTAAACCACGTTTCACTAAAGGGGGGTCTGTCCATCCCCGAGCCACGCGCAGAGGGGGGAGGGGGGAGGGCTTCTTAAAAGCACCCCTACTTCTTAGAAGGTGCGGGCCTTGTCTGTGGATAGAAGGCCCAGCGCCGTCTGAGAAACAGGGTGCTTCTGAGAAGCCCTCCCTCCTCCCCCCACCCCCTCGTGCGAGCCGCCGAGAGGTGGCGGGGGGCGCCGCCGGGTGTCTGTGACGATCTGTCATCATCGTTGAGCTCCGGCTTCGCAGGCGACAGGCAATGGCTTCAGGTCGTGGCTACTTGGGCAGTTCCACTGCTGCGCGATGCCAGTCGTGTCCAGCCAGCTGCGTCGAAGCGTGCAGGTCCCAAGAGCGCCCCAGGAGGATCCCGGGAGTGCCCCAGAGAGATTGCCGAAGGGATGGAGGGAGCCCCAACAGCGGCCCCAAAACAAGAAGCCACACACACACACACACACACGCACGCACACGCACACGCACACGCACACGCACACGCACACGCACACGCACACGCACACGCACACGCACACGCGCACGCACACGCGCACGCGCACGCGCACGCGCACGCGCACGCGCACGCGCACGCGCACGCACACGCACACCACACCACACCACACCACACGATGCCCCGGACGACTTCTACGAAGCTTCCACGAATGCGCAAAACGCCTCTGACCGAACCTTAAATCAGCCTTCATACACTTGCGGGAAGATCATCGAGGAAGTTCTACGCTTCAAATGTGGTTGCTTCATATTCAGCATACACCCGCAGTTGCCCTGCACAGTTCGACGGTCCCCAATTGCTGCCCCCTGTACCCGACTGCACCCCAAACGGCCCGTAGGTTCCGTCGCATTTTTGTTGTGTGATTCTTAACATTGGAGTCGCATCACCCCAGGAAGCTTGGGTCCCTTTGATGGTTGTTTGGAAGGTTCTTCGGAGGAGACAGCTCCCGCGTGTGTCTCGTTTGAGGTAGCCAGATTTCCCCCCTGCTTGAACATGTAATTGCATCCCGCTAAGCCCTTTAAGCCAGAATTGCGCAATCGATATTGACGCTCAGGTTATCATATGTTTTCGTCACATGACCTCTCTGAGGCGCCATATTGTATCAGCCTCCCGCGTTCCTGCCTCTCCTCGTATTCCTCGTTCTCCCTCCACATGCCTTCTCGTCCCTCCTCTTCCTCATCTTCCTCCTCCTACTCCTCCTCCTCCTCCCCCTCCCTCCTCTCCTCTCCTCTCTCTCTAGTCCATCCCGCCTTACCCTCTCCTCCTCTTCCTCCCCCTCTCTCCTCGTTTCTCGTCCCCCTTCCTGCTTCTTTCGCGCAGATGGGTGCCTATGGCCAGCAGGCGTGGGTCGCGCGCGGGCGAGCCACGACAGCATAGGGAGTCGTACTCTCAAGTTGCATCCGACCGACCCTGAACGATCCTCCTCCTCCTCCTCCTTCTCCTCCTCCTCCTCCTCCTCCTCCTCCTCCTCCTCCTCCTCCTCCTCCTCCTCCTCCTCCTCCTCCTCCCCCCCCTCCTCGTCCTTCCGATCCGACCGATCTTGTGCGATATCGATCCTCGCTGGCCCGATCCGATCCGATCCCCATATTGCATGTTCCGATGACCCGATGCGGCCCGACGATGGCCTGGGCGGTGCTGCGCATCCGGGCGCGGCCGGTCCGATTCGAGTCCGGTCCGTTCCGACGCAGCTCTGTCCGACGCCCCACTTTCACGGTTCGATGCTGACTGATCTTGCCGCCGTTCTCGTCCCTTCGGTCTCATTGCGAGGGGGGAGGCCGGCGTGTTGGACTGCAAGAAGCAGTTGCTGGCGGGGCGCCCGGCTCGCCCTCCACGGGAAGCGCTGTCCCACGTTCGTGATTGGCGTCGGCGCACCTTCGGCCGAGATGGATGGGGGGGAGGATGTTGCCTGGCTGGGGTACCTTGCATCTCTAGGTTTGTTGAATGTCGGCGCGTTGTTTTTGTTAGTTGTGGTTTTACATCTCGGCGCGTTTTATGCGTCGTGCATCCTCAAATCTCCACCCTGAATGATTGATTCTGACTGGACAATCCGTGCGCTGAAGGAGGAACCCTTTTCGTTGGGCAGGGGCTCGGTGTTCCTTGGCTTGTCTTACAGTTTGCCTTGGGTTTTTGTTTGTGCCTGAGGTCTCCCATGGGAGATCGAAGTTTACCTTGTGTGTGTGTGTGGAAACAAGAGGGGCCTCGTTCCTTGGTTTCGGTTCCTTGGGTCAACGCCCCGGGGGTATCAGCGATGCTGCAGCGCACCCTCCCGCCCCCAAGGCCCCCATCCTCGTCATCCTCGTATCCGTTCCTGCCCGCATTCTCCTTCGCGCTGCGCGGGGCGCCGCCCCGCCCCCTGCAGGACGGGCGCCCCACGTGGCCCGCGGGCCCGCAGGTTCAGGCGGGGGCCCGGTCCTTCAGGGCAGCGTCTCGGATGCCTCGAGCCCCAGGAGTGGGACGAGGCGTGGATTCCTGGGCCACGTGCTGGCAGAGTGGCATCGGCGATTTGCCCCACGGTCTTGCTCGCGCTCCTCCCCTTCGCCCCCATCCTGCTCCCCTGCCCCTTGTCCCCCCTTTCCCCGTCCCTGAGCACGGGGGTCTTCACTGCGCCTCATGGTTCCCTTCGTCGGTATCCGCGCAGCCTGGGCCTGGGGGGGCTTCCTACGTCTGTGGAGCTCTGCGTGGACACTGTTTCTCTCAGGACCGTCTGCTACTTCGATCACGTGATCTGTTCTGTTTTGTCGCATCTCGTCTTGTATCCTATATCCCCTCCCTCTCCCCAGTCGTCTCCTCCCTCCAGCCCCGCCCTTCCCATACGAGTTCTGGGCCGCCTCCCGGGAGGAACCCAGCCGCCCCCCCATTTTTGCGGAAGGTTCTTGGGAGCGCTGCCCAGCATGCCCGAAATGGTTACGGACAGTTTGATAGTATGGGTACGATATTCACCAGCAAATTTTGACCGACATTAGCAATGTGCGCTTTTGGAGCTGGTTTTTGTTGGGCTCCACTGGACAACGTCCATGGCGACGCCAACAGCGAGTCCTGCTCAAAATGGACAGTAATCGCTGTCGGTCTTCGTTCCAATTCTTTCCGAGCCCATTTCGACTGTCCTGATTTCCTTTTCTTGGCGCCTCCGAGGTCTACCACTACTCGGCGCGCATGTTCGAGCTACGGGAGAAGGCAGCCCTAGAAGGAGGGAGGACGTTCCCGCCGTTGCCGACAAGGACGTCGTTGTGTTGTTCGACCCTCTGATAAGAGCGTCGCAACAAAACACACAAACAAACGAAGATCCCCGTCACCAAGCTCCAGGACGGTCAAGAGTCAGGTTGCAAAGCCCAGGAAGTGGTCGAGATCCCCGGGGACCCGCGAACCGCGGTGTCGTCGTCGTCGTCGTCGTCTTCAACGTCGTCTTCGCCGTCGTCGGGGGAGGACAATTCCAATGCAGCCACAGGGGTCGCCTGGGGAGCGCGTCTTCTCCTCTCGCTCCTCTCTCCCCTCCCCCTCCTGCCACATCCCCTCCTCGTCTTCCTCATCGTGTACACTGTGTGCACGTCGGTCGTTGAAACTAGGGAGTCGGCGGGACATCTTCAGGCGGGGAGAGACGAGAGTAGTGTTCAAATGTTGTAACAGTACAGATGCGAGGAGGACGGAGGACGGAGGAGGAGGAGGAGGAGGAGGAGGAGGAGGAGGAGGAGGAGGAGGGGAGGAGGAGGAGGAGGACGACGACGACGAAGGGGAAGGGCGAGTTTGTGGTGGGTTCCTGGCGGTGCCCCTCGCAAATCGCGCTCCAGGGCTGGTCTTGCCTTATCCTTTTCCCCATCAGTATCACCATCTTCTCGTCTTCGTCCTCCCTCTCTTCATTTCACGCCCCCTTCCTCGTCGCACGATCCTATGATTTCCCACCTTCATCATCCGCTTCCCCTCCCGTCTCACTGTACCTCCGCGTCCTTACGTGTTATCTTCGCTACTCAAGTCCATTCCTCCCCAATATCACCGTACACCCTCCCTCCTCGTCCTGATCTTCCTCCCTCCGCTTCCGCATCCTGCGCGCTCCGAGCCCTCTTTACGTATCTCCGATCCCCCATTCGCTCTTCTCACTTCCACTTCCACTTCCGCATCCATTCTCGGGGGGCCCAAACGGTGTGGTGACCCCACCACGTGGTGAGTCGGTGTGGATTCGGGATTACCGCACGGTTTTGGGACTTGGGCCATTTTTCGAGGAGGTCTCGGGCGACTGGGGCTTCCGAGGTCCCAAAACCTTGCGGTGACAGACCGTGCGGTTGGGCCGTCGGGGATTCCGAGGTCACCGCGCGGTCCGTCACCATCTTGTCTCGGGGCTCCGAACATTCGCCGGGAGGGAAAAGTAAACACAGACACATTTAATCGTCGATCCTCCGGAACATGTGGGAAAAGGGGGAAGTGGTGGGGCAGAAGGCGCACAGCCAGAAAAGATGGGGAAGTGTTGAGAATCCTTGGGTTCCGTCTATGTGTTTGTGTGTCCCTGAGCCCCTTCAGTTCTCACCCTCCTCTTCCTCGTCGTCGTCCTCCTCCTCCTCCTCCTCCTCCCCCGTGCTTTATTTTCCACGTTGTGACGATCGCAGCGTTGAGCGGCGCTACGGCGCCACACCCGCAGCACCCTTGTTGGTGCCAACGCGCGGGGGGGGGTCCTTGTCCTTGTCCTTGGGCTCCTTCAGTTCGCACCAGTCCCTCCGCCTTCCACTTCCGCATCCCCCCCCCACCGCCCCCCCGTTCGCCCGCCCGTGCGGCGCAGATCGTCGGCGCGCTGCGCGGGAGCATGGTGCAGCTGGCGACCCTCCCGCTGCAGTACCAGCGCGTCGTGCGCGGGCTGCGCAAGGAGCGACCGAGGGAGGGATGGCGAGGACGTAGACTAGGCAGGAGAAGGGAGGAGGAGGGGGAGGAAGAGGAGGAGGAGGACGGAGCACGAGCAGGAGGAGGAGGAGGAGGAGGAGGAGGAGGAAGAAAGGGGTAAAGGAGGAGATGAGGGAAGAATAGGAGCAGGACGAGGGGACGGGAGATGGGCAGACCTATCAGGACTGCTTAAGATGCACAGGAGACGGGAAACGGGCAGACATATCAGTTAAGATTGCAGATTCAAAAAGGTCCTGGAAGGTGGTCGGGGCTCTCACCCACCGCCCTACAGGAACGCCAAAGAATTGAGCAATGACTGTTTGTGTGGATCTCACGGTCGGCTACCCCGACGCGTCTTGGATCCAAGTCGCCGCCACCACACAGTGTGGATCTCACGGCCGGCCCCCCTCCTTTTCTTTCTATGCGTCTCCTGGCCGTCCCTCGTCCGCGTACACGCCTCGGGCCAAGATGCGCGTACCGGACCTCCGACGCCTTGATCTGTTCAGTGCGGGATCCCGCGGCTCGAGGGAGGACAAAACCACCCGGACCCGACAATTGGCGTTTCCCGAACGGCCTTGGGCGTTTACGAAGCAGCCCTGCCCTGTTTGACTCCTTGCTTGGGCGCGTTTACTAAGCGACTTCGCGTGTCGGGGGGTGGTTATCATGGGGGGGGGATGCTTAGACGTAAGTCGGGCCTGTCCCTCTACAGGGGGAATATTCAAACATAGTCCAGAAATAGTCTGGGGACGATCTTTTTAGTATTTAAGGGCATTTGGGGGGTATGTTTTAAATGTTTCGCCTGAAATCCCCCTGTCCAGGGACAGGCCCGACCCAAGTTTCGACCTCTGGCAGGCCGCTCGGCCTAGGGGCCCGCTCTTCGCCCTGGAGTCCGCTCCTCTGGACGGCCCGGGGCCCCCCCTGAGCCGGTCCCCGCGGAGCCCGAGGATCGCAGGCAGAGCAGCACGCCCGCCTTCGTGAAGGTTTTCTGCTATGCTCTGGAGGTCTTTTCGTGCCAGACGAAAGTTTCGGGGGCGGACAGAACCCCCAATAGTGACACGTCGATTAGTGAGTTGTCCGTTTTCGGTTCTCGAGAGGGCGCCGCGGCCGTTATTTTCCAGGCTTGCGTCCGCCAGGTTTGGGTCTCAGGTCGTTTTCACTAAACCACGTTTTACTAAAGGGAGGTCTGTCCATCCCCGAGAAAAGGGGGGATGGGGAACGGGGGGGGGTACGACATCTGCTGCATGCAGCCGGTTTCGGCCCTGCCGCCTGGCACATTCCTCGACACGTGAGCGCCTCTCGGCGCCGGGAGGCGCCGGGAAAACCAGCTACGTGAGAACCCCCCCTTTCGCCCGGCCCGATCTTTGGTCGGGTTGACCCCAAAGGGGGTCCAGCGACAAGGGGGTGGTGCAACAGATTTGGTGCAATACATTTGTGGGTTTGCAATACACTTGGGGCGTGCAGTACCTTCCGGGGCGAAAAAGGTATTGTTGGATGTTCGCGTGCAACACATTATTTGCAATACTATGCAATACAATTCTCCAGCGCAATACATTTGCAATACAATTGCCCCCAATCTATTCCACCACCCCCTTCCAGCTGTCACCCAAATTTGTGGCCCCCCTCTCGGCGATTACAAAGAGAATGGTTACGCCAGGGTGTGGTTCGCGATCGGCGCCGTTGGGGCCTGGCGGGCACGACACTGTCCTCGCCGGGCCTCCTCGGGGCGCGGCGGAGAGCTCTGTCGAGGTCCTCGCCCGTCCCCCAACGTGCCCCCCAGGGTGCCGGTTGCAGACCACACTCTTTGCAAACCACGCCTACTGGAGTCGCCGACCCTCTCTCGGAGAGAGGAGGAGCGACACCAACACCATCAGGGGGCCTACCTCTAGCGAGGAGGTCCACGATGCCTCCCCGAGCTGGAGGCTGGGGATGCCTCGAGCGAGAGGGGGGGACCACACCACCAGGGAGACCCCCCTTGCCTCCTCGCGCTCCTCGCCCTGGTGGTGTTGGTGTCGCAGTTCCTTGTTCCTACCTCTTCCTGCCCTCCTCATCTCCAGGCCACCCAAGTGGCATGGTCAGTACACCGACGATGCGGCGTGGTTCGGAGTCAGACTTTCTCCATCCTGGCATCGCCGATGCGTCGGCGATGCATCGGCGATCCTCCGACCCTGTCTGCTCAGGAAGGGGGGTGGGTGGAGATGACGACGACGATGCCTTCGACAACGACGACGACGACAACCACGACCACGGCGACGACAACGACGACCACCACGACAACCACCACGACGACGACGACGGCGACAGCGACGACGGCGACGACGACGACGACCACGACGACGACGACGACGACGACGACGACGACGACGACGACGACGATCACGACGACCACGATGACGACGACCACGGCGCCGACGGCGGCCGCCTCAGCGGGTCGCGTGCGGCGCGCCACGCCCCGCAGGAGTTCGAGGGCGAAGGGCGCCTGGATGGCCTCCAGGCGCTCCGGGAGGACGCGCCCCGCGAGGGCCGCGAGAGCCGCCTCTCCGCGGTGGGAGGACGCGGTCAGCCCGCACAGTGCCCAGAGGGCCAGCGCACTGCAGAAAGCAAGACGGCGCTTTTTTTCCGCAAGTTTCGGCTCCTGGGGGCCCTCGCCGGGCCCTGGGACCGTCAGGAAACGGCTCAGGATGGACAACCGGGCCTGGGGAATGGGTCGAGACTTCCGGGGGGCCCCGTATTGAACAAAGCACGACACCTGATCTCTGGGTAAGGGTGGGCAACCTTCCCAAGCGTACCCTCGCATCCTTGCCTCCTCGGTCCATCCTGGGCCATTCTCGCTGGCCGCGCCCCGCCCGAGAAGCTGCAGACATTGGCGTCCAGGGCCCTCGCATCCTTGGGCATCGCGCCGCGCACCCCGGCTTCCCATACTCCGAGTTTCTCAAGAAGCGTCGGGGGGGGGCGTCGCCCCTGCCGACAGCCCCACATCGACCGCCGTCGCGGGCAGCCACCGCGCGCCGAAGGAGCTCCGACCCCCGTCGCGGCGCGACGACGAGGCGAGGTTGGCCCCCGTCGGGGGGGGGGGTCCCCCCCCACGCTTATCAAGAAGTCCAGAGTACGGGTTGACTGTAGTCTATGTTCATGCCATGATGCAGGAGGGGAAAAACACACACAGACACAATTAATCGTCGACCCCATGAAACTATGGGAAAGTATGGGAAGTGGTGGGGAGAACGACAACCCAGAAGGTATGGAACAATTGGGGGGGCTCCTGGGATTTGCGTGTGTGTATTTTTTGTGCGTCCCACGGCCCATCTGTTCCCCGTTGGCTCGCGGTGTCCCGATGCGTGTGTGTATTTATGTGTGTGTGTATTTATTTGTGTGTCTATTTATTTGTGTGAATCCTGGGATTTGCGTGCGCGTATTTCTTTGTGTGTCCCACGGCCCATCTGTTCCCCCGGTGGCTCGCGGCGTCCCGGTGCGGCGGGCCCCGAGGGGCCTGCTCTCTCGCTCGCGGGCGCCTTCGGCGCCTCGCCCCTCCCCGAGGCCACCAGCAGGTTCAGGCGACCGCAAGCATGGATGACAGTCAAACGCCCGAAGAAGGACGCGCGACCTTGCTCAGGGTGCCCTTGCGTCCTTGCTCTTCCTTGCTCTCTCGCTCGCGGGCAGCCGGGCGCCTCGCCCCTCCCCGAAGCCACCAGCAGGTTCAGGCGATCGCAAGCATGGATTACAGTCAAACGCCCGAATAAGGACGCGCGACCTTGTTCAGGGTGCCCTTGCGTCCTTGCTCTTCCTTGCTCTCGCGTCTCCGTCCTTCCTTGGTCTCGTCTCGGGGTTTTCGTCGTCCGCCGCCCCAAAAATCCCAATGTCGGCTTCCAAGGGTCTCGCGTCCTTACCGCGCGTCCTTATTAGGGTTTTTGACTGTAAGGGGGCGTGGATTAGCGACGGGTCCGTTTCCTCGGGGCGGCGCGGACTTTCGCCGCCGAGCGAGGCGGCGTCGGCCGCATCTGGGGGGGGGGGGGGCACCTTCCCCGATCCACGGGTTTGGCGAGCAGTCGCCAAAAGCATGGATCGCTCATCCATGTGTGCGCGCCCCCGACAGGTGCTTGCCCCCGGGGGCTCCTCGCAAGCCGGGCACGTCTCTCTACAGGAGGAATGTTCAAAATCAGTATTAAAAAATAGTTTGGGGACGATTTTTTGGTTTTTGCTAGTATTTTGACTCTTTTGGAGCCTGTTGTTCCTATTTGTATCATGTTTCGTCGAAGATCCGCCTGTAGGAGGACACGCCCGACCTCATCCAACGCATGGGTCGGCGGGGGTAGGCTTCGGAATTCGTCGGGCGCGCGGCAAGATCCAGACCCCACCCCCGACTCCCCTCGATTCTGGAAAGTGGATGGTTGGTGGGATCGGGGGGCAATGTGAACGGGGAGGCATGACATCTGCTGCGTGCAACTGGTTTCGGCCCGCCGCCAGGCGCTGTCCTCGATAGTTAGTGATCGATTTCTTATCCAGTGTTTTGCCGGTCGGCGCGGGCCGTCGCACCCCAGCTCCCCCCCCCATGGAGAGGAGTCCGGTGGAGTCACCAATGGGATGCACTTCACCAAACAGTTGCACTGAGCAGAGGTCCAGAGCCAGACCCCCCCCCCTCCCCCCCCCCTTTCCGCCCAATGTCGAGACTCCGAAGAAGGAAGCGCCCACATGAGTGGGCCCCTTTGGCGCCCGCAGGCGATCCATTCGCCACCCCCCCGACCCCCCATGGAGGGAGCGGGTCTCGGTACGGTGGGCCCGCGCGGGCTTTTCAGTTCGGCGCGGGTGCCCCCCCCCCCCCCCTGCGCGCTACGCGCGCCAGGGATGGGGGTCCAGGGCCGATGCAGTAGGGGCCCGACCACGAGAAACCTTCCACCAGAAGCCTGACCCTGAGACCCCGAGGACGTCCATGGGATCTCTGGTGGGGGGACGTCATGCGTTCCATCGCAAAACTATCGAGACCCGAGAAGCCCGGGGCGTCTCCTGGAGGCGAGGCGAGCAGGGTGTTTCTTGGCATGGGCCTCCACTGTGCAAGAAGCCTTTGCCGGTCGCCCGCTCCCCCACCCAGAGACAGCAGGTCAGGCACAGCATTAAGTCGGGGCCTGTCCCTCTACATGAGGAATGTTCAAAATAGTCAAAAAATCGTCTGGGGACGATTTTTGACTGCTTTGGACCATTGGGGGGTGTTTTGGGGGTAATTTTTTTGTTTCGCCGAAAATCCCCCTGTAGGGGGACAGGCCGGACCGACCTAAGCACAGCAGGTGCCGAGGGGAAGGTACCTGCGGAGGTCAGGAGCAATGCCGGGGGAGGGATCAGGGATCAGATGCGCGACGAGGAGGCATGAGAGGCGAGCGAGGGGGCGAGGGGGGAGGTGAAGGGGGATGAGCAGAGGAGGGAAAAAGGTACCCATATACTGCTACCCTTTCCTTCCGTTTTCTTTTTTTGAGGACCTTCGTCGCCACCGCTGGACTCGCCTCGAAATCATAGTCAGAACGTGCCCCGGAGAGGTCCGGGGAGCGGCGGTATCGGTACACTTTGGTTTCCGCGGAAGCGGGCCAAGGGGTAGGAGGAAGAGAAGAGGAAGTGGATGAGAAAGGGGAGAAGGAGGATGAGGCGTGAAGGAGGGCGCGGAGGAGCGGGAAGGAGCGGGAAGGGGAAGGTTCAGGAGGAGGAGACGCGAGTAAGAGGAGGACGGGAGATGCGCGAGGAGAATGATGAACAGAAGTGGAATGGAGCAGGAGGAGGAGGAGGAGCTGGGCAGGAGGCGGATGCGCGAGGAAGCAGAGAGGTAGGAGGGGGTGGAGGAGTCGTGATGCAAAAGAGGCGCCGCGTGGCTTGCGTTATCGCGCAACCTGCAAACCGTTGCGCAAGAGCGGCGGTGGAACAGGATGTGGTGACCGCCAGGTATTGATAGTTGTCTGGTCAACGGGTACAACGTGTATGGCCGAGACACGGCAGACAGAAGGGAGCAGTTATAGAGGCATCAGCAGGCACCACCCACGTGCACACGCACATCGGAACATGCGCGCGCAGGGTATCATCACTCAAATAGTCCACGTAATGCTTTTGAGCATCAGTTATCCATGTGTCGATCGCAGGTCTTTGGGCTTGGCCGCTTGACCTGCCTGGGCGCTCTGGCCGCCTTGATATTCCATTAATTTGCCAACCCTGTGCCAGGAACACATCTTCGGCCACGAACATGTCATCAAGTTCATGTCGCCGACACACCTTCCACAGAGTGCGCATCAAGCCTGCGTGGTGTTGCGGGAAAAGGTGCCTCGGTAGTGCGATTTGCACGCTCTTGCGCATGGGAGTCGGGATCACGGGCTCCAGAGCCTTTTGCATCCATACGGTAACCATTGCTACATTGTTACTGCAGGCACCTGTTTGATTATCTGATCCTTGCTCCTCCTTGTAGGTGACAAAGCAGGCGGGCAGTCTCTGAACTGTAATGTCCCCCCCCCCTTCCCCACCCACCACCTTTGTCTTCACAGTAAAGTGGTATAACGAGTGGCCTCCTGCCCAACCCGCCAACGTGGTATGTCGTCGGCCTCTTGGATCTTTTAGAGGCAGTTTTGGGGTTGCTTGCGGGCCTGTTGGGCCTCTTTTGGGCCTCTTGGGCGCCCCTTGGGGCGCCTTGGGAGCCTCTTGGGGGTATGCTGGCGGTCTCGGGTCATCGTGGGGCGGAGGGCTCGAAGTGTCAGTTCGTGTTCCCCTCGGGGGGCCCTCTCGAGGCCTTCTTGGGCCGTCTTTGGGGCCCTCCTTGGGCCGTCTGGGACCACCTTGGGCGATCTTGGGGCCTCCTGGGCTGTCTTGGAGCGTCGAAACCTTGCAACGGCGAGAATCTTACATCCTGGCAGGAATCAGAAAGGGAAAGCTCGAAGCCCAGAGGCGGATTTCAGACCGTCGACCTCCCCAGCTGCAAGTGCGTCCGATATGCGAACAAGTTTGCTCCTTGGTATGTTCTCCCTCTCATTTCTCCTTACACCACCCTTCTCCCTTCCCCTCGTACTATTCCAGCGTTCGTCGCTTCGACCTGAGCGTACCGACGTCGAGATATACCTTCTAATCAGTTGGCGCCCAGCTGTGCTCGGAGTTTCCTGGTAGTGGTTCGATGGTGGCTCGCCGCGCACAGCGGGCTTGTTTCGCCAACGTTCGCTGTCAATGTCAGGACCTCGCTCCTTCCGTGCTCCAGAGTATGGAAATCACGGGCAGGAGTGATACATCGCATTTCGAGTCTGAGGTGTTACAGTGTGCTCGTTGGAAGAAGGTCCATATCGAGGTCGGGCGGTGCTGGGTGGCTCCTCTGCTTTGCACGCGATCCGTTGCTACGTTCGCGACATTCCCTTGACAAGACGTACATGTGTGGCATATCTGCGTCTTTGGTCTTCGCAGCGTCCACGACGGTCCAAGAGGCCCCCACTAATGGGCCCCCAGGATCGCCCCACGACGGCACAAGGGCCCCCCCGAACGGCCCCAAAGATGGGTCCACGACGTCTCAAGAGGGCTCCAATATTGCCCAGGAGAGCCCCATGACGGCCCAAGAGAGGTACATGTCGGTCCCCAAACGTTCCCGAGAGATTCCCAAGAGGGCTACAGGAGGTCCCCAAGACGGCCCCAGGGGGCCCCGAGAAGGCACCGAGATGGCTCAAGCCCCCAAAGACAGTGTAAGAGGTCCCAGGGCGACCCAAGAGGGCTCCAAGACGGCCCAACAGAGCCCTACAAGGACCCCCACGAAGGCTCAGAGAGTGCATATTCATTGATTTCCACAAGCTTGGTTGTTAGTTGTTTGTGTGGCACACCAAAGTCTTAACACCAAGAGGGCTCAACGACACTGAGCAAGCGATGTTGCTCCCTCGCGGCGTATGGGCGCTTTCCGTCCCCGTGCCAAGAAAGTCGAAAGGCCTTCGGCTCATCCCGCCACCGCGTCTGGGTTGTAGCTCATGGGTCTCGAGGATGTTCGTTGGGATGTCGCGGCAGGCCTCTCTGGGGCTTCGTGGAGGTAGGTTTGAGGCCTTTGGGGGGGGGGGGGGGCTATTGTGGAGCCTTTGGGGGGCTTGTGGTGGCCCCCTGGGTGCCCCTTGGGGCCGAAGGTTCAGCTTTTCGGTTTGCGCTCCCCCTCTTGGGACCGTCTGAGGGCCCTGTTGGGCTGCCTTGGGGCACTGCTGGGCCGTCTCGGGGTTCTCTTGGGCCGTCTGGGTGCCCTCGTGAGGGGCTCTGGGGCCGTCTTGGGGCGATCTTGGGGACCTCTTGGGACGTCTTGGAGCGTCGGAAGCTCGACACGTGGAGAACCAACAAGCATTGAACCACCCCCTGGAAACTACTAATCTGGGCCTCTTGGGGCTCTCTTGGGAAGGCGCGATGGGCTCTCTTAGAGCGTCTTGGGCGTCTGTGTGCGGACTGGAGGCCATCTCGGGCGCCTTGGACCGATCATTCAGCGCTTCGGGGCCCTCTTTGGACCGTCGTCAGGGCCTCTTAGAGGCCCTCTCTTGGTCCGCCCTGGGGCCCTCCTTCGGCCCGAGCAGGTCGCGCGGGAAGACGCGCCGAGCCCCCTCGGGGCGGGCACGCGGGAAGCCCCAGTTGATTTGTTCGAGAGTCCGGGATCCTCAAGACTGAGGACCCCTGATTTCTGAGAGTCGGGGATCCTCGAGATTGGTCCTCAAGACTGAGGACCCCAGCCGATGTTTGAGAGTCAGGGGTCCTCAGGCTGATGTTTGAGAGCCCAGCTGGGTCCTGGCCCCCTCCATGGATCCTCGAGATTGAGGGCTGAGGCTCGGGTGCTGAGCAACGGACCTCGAGACGTTCCACTTCGTGCCACGGGGGCACGGTGGCGGATACACACATGTCTAAGTAAACTCACTTCTGCTGTCCAGAAGTTGGACTCCGACATCGTGAGGGGGGGGGCAAATGCGCCCCCCAGCGCAGTCAGATGCAACAAGTGTCCAGAAGTTCTGCTGTCCAGAAGTTGGACTCCGATATCTTGAGAGGGGGGGCACATGCGCCCCCCAGCGCAGTCAGATGCGAGGACCTTGGTCCCTGCAAGAGACTGCGCAGCAGAGTCGGGCTCGACCTTGTGGCCCTGTCCCTCGCACGAGCCGAGGGCTGACTCGTCGTGTCGTTTTGATGGCGTGTGCATGTGTCTTGACTTAACTGCGTTGCACAGACTTCGGTCTAGCTCCGATGGACAATATCAATGTATCCTTTTTCGGGGTACCTCTGGATAGAACTGTGGATGGATAGAACTGTGAATAGTTAAATCGTTAGCGGGGTACACTACATTGGACATGCTGCTGTCTAGCCAGAGGTACCATTGCATAGTCAGTACTCAGCAGTTGTTGCGCGTATGAGCGTTTGATTCATCAAATTGCTTGTGGGTGGACCGAGTTGAATAGTGTGCAGTTTCACTACGTGACTAGCTTTATAGCTTGGCAACTGCACGGCTAGACAGAACTCTCAGGGTACTTCTGTGGGAATTGAGGACTCAGTGCCTCGCGACACGGTGGCACATGTTGTATGCATTGGTAGTCCGTCTAATACGTTGGTGTTTCGCTCCACATATTCAAGTTCGATCTCAAATGACGCGTTGACGCGATGACATCGCAAATTGAACCATGCGTCCCAATGCCCTTATCACTCGCAAGGTGGCTTGACACATCGTTCTGCACACGTATATATAAACTAATGGACACAAACTCATTAGTGCGCCACTCCCGTCTGTCCCCCCCTCAGCCGCACGCGACTGGGGACACGAAGAAGTACATGTCCTGGTTTCGCGAGCTCATCAAGTTTAAGAGCTCTGTCAATCCGCTCTTTCTCATCGAGGAGCACCGCGTGACTACACAGCTCACGCAGTATGTGCGAGTCGGCCTTGTGCGGGTGTTTGTGAAAGTGCAAGCTCGTGCTCGTGCGCACGTGGTCGTACCAGTCTTTCCGCCCACCGCTCGAGTGCGCGCGTATGTGTAGATACGCCTTAGCGATCGTGAGCATGCGCGCGAGTGCATCAGCCAGTGCACGAGCAAGCACTTCCGCACAGATGTGCCTGATCCCCATCGCCATCCCTCTTCGCATCTTCCTCTCCTTCCTCTTCCTGTGCCTTCCTCTTCCCCCTTCTGTTCTGCCTTCCCCTCTTCCCCTGTTCCCGCTGCCCCCACCTCGCACTCCTCCTCTGCTCCCCTTCCATCCGATTCCTTTCCCGTTCCCCTTTTCCTCTTCTTTTGCGTCCCCTTTTCTCCCCTCCCCTTCCCTTCCTCTCCCCGCCCTCTCCGACACCACCACCACCAGCACCACCACCACCACCACCAGCACCACCACCACCACCACCACCGCCACCACCACCACCACTACCACCACGACCACCACCACCACGACAACCACGCACACACGCACGCACGCACGCACGTGCACCACCACCCACTACGCACGCGCGCGCGGAGCCACAGGTCCGCTACGACACGCGTCCGCGGATAGAGAAAATCAGCGCCATGGTAAGGGATGGGAGGGAGGGGTAGGACGTCAGATATGACGCGAGCGCACCTAGCTTGCCGCTTCCCCCTCCCCCCCGCCCCCCGCATCATCCTCATCCTGCGGCTCCCCATCCTCATCGTTATCTTCCCCTTCCTCCTGGGCCTTCTCTCCCCCTCCTCTGAGGCCCTCCTGGGCCTCTTTGGACCTCCTCGCACGACGCGTGCTAATCATTCACTCGCTTTATAGACTTACGCCGTCTGATATCTTCGCCTTGGTTCCTTCCACGGACCTGCCGACCTCAACATGTGCTGGCGTGCTCCGCCACGTTGGACATTTTTCGCGCCCGATGCCCACGCCCTGTGTTGCAAAAAAGATATGTTGGCCCGAGCTTGCTTCGCCAAGAAGGTTCTTCAAGTATTGCCGACAAGGCACAGGATAGCACACGGCGAGTACAGCTGGCACGAGGCCTTACGCTTGGAGTGGTCCTGCCTCTTGGTGTCTCCATGAGGCCTGGCCACCACTCTCCGGGGAAGGGGCTCGGGTTCTGTGCGCACACCACTCTGGTCACGTGTGTGCCGCACGGCGTGTGCTACCCTTCCGCCCCCGCCTGTACCGAAGCGTCGACCCCATGCTTCTGCAGCCGGAGGAGACCGGGCTGGGGCTCGTGCTCACGGTGGAGAACACGGTGCCGCGGGCCTTCCTGGTGGTCTCGCCTTTCCTGCAGAACCCGAAGGACTGGGCGGGCGCGCGGGCCTGTCGGAGGGCCCAGCCGAACGCTGCACCACAGCGACGGACCTGAAAACGCCCAAACAATTATCCTTAAAACCGATAAGCAAAAATACGTCGCGTTCTTTAAGCATTTTTAGCTTGTCAAGAGCCCAAACTAGAAATCGCTAAAATAATGCCTAGGGCTCTTTCAGATGAACCAAGCCTCTTTGGCCGCCTTGGGCCGTCTTGAGGGCCTTTGGGGACCCTCCAGGGGTCCTCTTGCGGCAGTCTTGGGCGCCTTTTTTGTTGTTTTGGGACGTTGGAAGCCCAAAAAGGGGAGAACCTCAACACCAGTAAGCAGCCTACGGGAACTCGATGATTGTTGCCTCTCGGGGCCCTCTTGGGAACGCTGTTGCGGTTTCTCTGGGGACGCTTCGGAGGCCTCGTGGGCCGTCTTGGCATCTGGGGCCGTCTCGAGGCCAAAGTGGGCCGTCCTGTAGCCATACAGGGCCGTCTTGGAGGCATCTTGGCCTCGGGAGCGCGAATGTGCTGCATGTGGCGAGCGATTGTGGCCTCGGGACAAAGGCCGATGCGCGCGGGCCAGCGTGACGGAAGGGGGGGCCCTAGAGATTACAACGTAAGGTCGGCGCAGAGGGTCCTTCCAGGTTTCTCTAGCTACCTACCCGTTTGTCTTCCTTCCTTTTTCACATCCCTTCAGCTCCCTTCCCCTCCTTCGCTGGCCTTTATTTTTTTTTGTCCGTTCCATGTCTCGGAGGAGTAGAAGGAAGAGGAGGAGGAGGAGGAGGAGGAGGAGGAGGAGGAGGTGGAGAACCGGGAAGAGGGAGAGGAGTTTGGGGCCAGCGCTCACATCGATGGCGAGTTCGGATGCCTCTGGAGCCAGCAGCACTCTGCTGGCTGGCTCTCCCCCTGCAGCTCTCTCTCACGGCCCGGGCCAGGGGCAGGGGGGCCGTCAACAGAACCGCAGGCGCCGCAGGCGCCGCACGCCCCTTCGGACGCTGTCCCTGAGGGGCTCTCTGCAAGCGCAGGGCCCCGCCAAATGTTGGTCGGGCACGCTCTTGTGCAGTCCGTCGGAAAGCCTCCGAAGCAGGGTCCGCTGAAAGGCCCGCATCTGCGGCACAAAGAGGACAGATATTGCAGGGGACAGCACCGTCTGCGCCGCCGAGGGCTGGATATCGTGACCACGCGGCCGGAATGCCAAATTATCGAGTGGTGGGAGTCGCATCCTGGGCAAGCTTCTGGGACTCTCCTCGAGGCAGGCTGCGCAGATCCAGCGCTGGCGATGCTTCATCCACAGAGGGGCCCTCCTGCGCGCCTCCGCGCCTCCTTGAGGGCGGTGGGGGAGGTGCAGACCTCGAGGGAGGAGGGGCAGCTTCCAAACCCCAGAAGGGCTCCGCTGCAGCCGTCCCCGTGCGCGAGCCCAAAGACTACTCGGGCGTGCCCGAGCCTCCTGTCTTGCCAGCGGCGCGGGCAGCAGAGGGCGACTGCTGAAGGGCCTCTCAAACAGAGCGCTGACAGGTGAGCGTGTTTTTATGACGTATTTTGTCGGCGCGGGCCCTCGCACCCCCCCCTCCCCCCCCCGTCGCCCGTGGAGCAGACCTTGGCTGTTGTTCGGCGCCTGTTCTCGAGCAGGTGGAGTCTCCCCAGTAGGACTCATGGCTCCAGACAGTCGCACTAAGCAGAAGCTCGGAGCCAGACCCCCACCCCTCCCAACCCCCTCCACCCAACGTGGAAACTCCGATAAAAAAAACGTTTCCCAGTTTGTGAAGAGCTCCTCCTCCTCCTCCTCCTCCTCCTCCTCCTCCTCCTCCATCTCCATCTCCATCTCCTCCTCCTCTTCCTCCATCTCCTCCTCCCCCTCCCCACCTCCTCCTCCTCCGCCTCCTCCTCCTCAGGTCGCCTACGGCCCCCGAGGAACCCGTGCACCTCAGCCCCGGCCTGATCTACTTCGGCTTTCCCGGAACTCCGAGCCGGTTCGCGGCAGCTGTGGCAAGCCCGCCTGCCGCGCACCTGCCTGCAGCATGCCACCAGCGTCCCTGTCTACGGCAGACTCGTGCCGTGTCGACCCACGGCGACCTTGCCAGCGGCGTTCAATTTTGAACGCCGCGGGCTACCAAGAATTGTTCGGTGTGTAACGATTTGGACGTTTCGGAGACGGCCGATCGTTCAAGGTTGAACGATCCCAGCGGTGTCGGCAAGCGGGGTATTGCCGGTCCCGGCCGACCCCTGAAGGGCACCGTACGTGTCGTTGTGAGCAAAGCGAATGTTCTTGTGGAGGTCGATGGCGGAGAGGAGGGGGGGGTGAGTAGGAGGAGGAGGAGGAGGAGGAGGAGGAGGAGGAGGACTAGGAGGAGGAGGAGGAGGAGGGAGTGGAGGAGGAAAAGGGGGGTGGAGGGAGAGGGAGTTGATAAGGAGGACGATGAGGAGAGGTAGGAGGAGGGAGAGAGGGAGGAGGAAGAGAAGCGAGGAGGGGGCGGATGTGGCGTGATGTTGAGGATGATGATGCTGATGATGATGCTGATGATGATGATGATGATGATGCTGATGATGATGATGCTTATTATTATTATTATTATTATTATTATTATTATTCTGATGATGATGAGTATGATGATTACGATGCTGATGATGCTGATGATTATGATGCTGATGGTGCTGATGATGATGATAATGATGATGATGCTGATGATGCTGATGATGATGATGCTGATGATGATGATGCTGCTGATGATGATTATGATTATGATGATGATGATGATGATGATGATGATGATGATGATGATTATGATGATGATGATGAGCAGTGGAGATAGGGGGACTGAGGAGTAGGGGTAGGATGATGAGGAAGGACGAGCCCCCACGATCCCTCCAGAGTGCCCCCAAACACCCTTGACCCCCCCCCATCCTCTCTTCGTCTCCCTTCCTCCTCTTACCTCCTCCTGGGCATATTCGATCGATCCCATGCGATGCCGATTTCGTTCAGCTCGATCCCGATTCGATCCCATTTCGATCCGATTCGAGTTTGAGATTCCGACGATCCGACGCGGCCCGATATTCGCATGGTATTGTTGTGCATTTTGGCGTGGTCGAACCGTTTGTTTTCCGACTCCGTGACGATGCGGCCCGATTCGACGCACACTTTGGTGCGATCCGATTTCCCGATTGGATGCTGACTGATCCTACCCTCCTGGAGAAGCAGGAAGAGGACGCCCCTGAATCCAGCTCTGCGGTTCCTTGAAACGGGGGGGGGGGTACAGGGGCTGCAAGGGATACTTTTTCGTCGTCGTCGTCGTAGTCTTCATCGTCGCCCCCCCACCCACACCACCCTCCCGCGGAGGAGCTCGAACAGGCACAGAGCTCCGCGAAGACGTGGGGGCAGATCGAGGATGCGCTGAGGTCCGGCGGGCGGGGGCGGGATGCAGATGCAGTTGACGAAGACAGGGTAGGACATATCGACGCAGTGTAAGATGACGACTGGTGGAGGAATGCGATGGGGAGCGATTCACAACATACTTTTGAATCACTGGTGTCCGCTTCGCTTCGGCCCGTCGGCCGTCCAAGCGCGCGCGCGAGGGCGGAGGGGGAGCGATTTGGAGCAGAGCTGCCCGGCCCAGGGCCGACGTTGCCGATCACCATCCCGGGCGCCGCCGCGTCACCACGCCCCCCCAGCATGCTTTGAGCCGTCGTCCTGCGTTGATCGGGGGCGGAAAAGAGGGGGGGGATGACTAGGGGGGGGTGGATCTCATGGCGGGGGCCATGATATGTCTCCAGATTTCATGGCGCCTCTTCTTATTTCATTACGTCCCTGGCACCCCCGCTGGGCCGCGCAAATGCCGCCGGCCATGATTTGCACCCCCCCTCTTGGACACCCCCCTCTTGGCCGCTCCCGAGTTGAAGACACCCTCGCGTTGGAGAGTGCTCGGGGGCCGTGGTGGCCCAGCACCTGGTGCTGGCCAGCAGGAGGGGCGGGGGGCGAGGGACCCCCTCGCCGCAACGGCTGGACGCGGCTCGAAGAAACTACGTGTTCGGACCCCTGTAGGGGTCTGGGGATTTTTTTTTTGAGCGAACTTGCCCTCGTTCACCACTCTTGTCATATGTCCTCTGGGCTTATCCAAGCTCAAGACCCC
>CAUYUJ010015949.1:471009-553509 GCA_963575745.1 Prorocentrum cordatum
ATGAAGTTGAAGATGAGGATGAGGATGGGGATGCGGAGAATGATGAGTATGATCCGCCTGTTGTTGAGTTTCCTGATGATGGTGGTGGTGGTGATGATGACGATGGTACTGCTACTGATAATAGTGCTGCTGGTGATGATGAGGATAATGTGTGTGACCATGATGCTGTTCGTGGGATGTTGTCGATGCTAATGGTGCTGACGACAATGTTGATGCTACTCATACTGGTACCCATGATGGTGATTATGATGATCATGGTGATGATCATGGTGATCATGGTGATAATGATACTCATGATCATGAGGATGGTGATGATAGTGATCAGGATGGTCATGCTGACAGTTCATGATGATCAAACCGATCCTGATGATGGTGTTGGTGGGGGTGGTAATGATGATGATCATGATCATGAGTATGATCATGATGACGATGGTGATGATGTTGATTGTGTTGTTGTTGGTGGTGATGATGCTGTTGATGACGATGTTGTGGATGCTGATACTGATGATGCTGATGACGACGACGATGACGATGGCGAGGACGATGTGGAGGAATGAGGAAGGAGGGGGAGGAGGGGCAGAGGAAAGGAGTGACGTGACGCGGAGTGGCCTGATGGATCCAGCACCGCAGGACCCCGATACCCCCCCCCCAGACCCTATGTGACGCTGCGGACCGTCAGGCCAGGCCCCGCCGACCCCCCCCCCTCAGCACGAGCGACCTGCATATCCATGTCCATGCCCTCGCGTTCTGGACTCTGGGGCGCCCATGCTAAAGTTGAAACGCATGCCAAGAAACACCCTGCTTGTCTCCAGGGTGCCCTGGGCTTCTTGGGTTTAGATGGTTTTGCGATGGGAAGCAGGACGTTCCCACACCAAACTCAAATGGACGTCCTGGGGTCTCAGGGTTGGGTTTCTCGTTGAAGGTTCCCAGTGGTCGAGCTCTTGCTGTACCCACACGATGCCACGGTTGCGCTCCGCACAGGCCATCCGCGGGAAGCCGCCCCGCGTCCGTGGCGTCGCGGCTGAGGAGCCCGGCCCGCGTGGGCGTGGACATGGTCATGTCGTCCGCCCAGGACCCCCCTCTTTCAGGATCCCGGCATCCCAGATGGGGTCCGAGCAGGTGGGGTCGGAGGATCGCGCCGCATCGCCGATGCATCGCCGATGCGGCTCGATGAGAAATTTTCTCCACGCCGACGTCGCCGATGCGGTGCCGACGTCGACGATGCATCGACGATGCATCGCCGATGAATCGGCGATGCGGCGCGATCTTCCAACCCCATCTACTCGGACCCCATGTGGGAGGCCTCTACAGGAGTGGAAAAAACATCACAGTCACGAATACATTGAAACATGGCAAATATGGAAAGTTGAGGGGAAGGGACAATCCAGAGCATGCATGGAATGTATGGAATTATGGTATTCTGGTATTTGATTTCTTCACTCATTCCGCTGGCCCATTTCGCATCACTGTGGCTGCGTAGTGGCGTTCTCGGGCCCAGGAGGAATACTAGGGCAGGCAGGACGATCTTCGAGGAGATATTTGGAGATGTGGCTCGCACCCTGTAGAAGAGAGCCGATAGACTGCCCCAGAGGGCGCCAAGACGGCTCAAAGAGCTCCAGCAGAATTTCGAGACGTACGTACATGGGTTGTGGGTCAAAATCATCATAGATGCCTCTTGGGGTCTTTTCGATGGGAGCCTCTGGGGAGCAGTTGTGAGGCCTGTGGGGAGCCTTTTGGGGGCTTCTTTGGGGCTTCTTGGGGCTTCCTGGGGGCATGTTGGGAGTCTTGGGAGCCTATTTGGGGGCCTCTTGGGGGCTTCTTGTGGTCTCTTGGGGGGCTCTTAGGGGCCTCTGGGGGCTTCCTGGGCGCCTCTTGTGGCCGAGAGCTTGACATGTCTGTTCGGGTTCCCCCTCTGGGCCCCCCCTTGGGCCATCCTGGGGCCGTCTTGGCCAGTCTTGGGGCTCCTGGAACCGTCTTGAGGCTTTCTGGGGCTTTCTTGGAGCCTTCTTAGGGCCTCTTCGGCTGTCTTTGGTCCGGGTCCGGGATATGACACCCACCCCCAGGCATGTACGTTTTCGGGGTGGATTTCATCATTGTGCAAGGCGTACAGTATTTCGGTTCCCTGTGCCTTTGCAAAGCGAAATGCGTTTATTTGCCCTCGCGCGTCGCAAGACAAGTGCATCGCGTAAAACGAGACAAATATTTCGTTCTTATCAGTATTTCTTAAACATGTCGGAGTAATTGGGCTTTCCAGGCGGAGCAGTCCACGACGGACCTCCAGCGTGCGCGCCGCCTTCGAACTTATCCTTCCGCGGGTGTTGTATATTCGTGGATGGGGTATAATCAGGCCTGTTCCGTTGCATAGTTATATTCAACCCCCGCGGCGCCACAATAATTATATCGCGTTGGCTGGCATTTTCGGGGCGCCATTCCAGGCGGGTCCGCAGACAACCCAACAAGTTGCAGGTGGGGGCAAGCGAGGGAGGGAGGGAGGTAGAGGGAGGGCAGGGAGGGGAGGGCGGGAAGAGGGCGCGGGGTGTCGTCGGGTCTTCCCCATGGCTCATTCAAGGGGTTCCTTGGGCGCCTAGAGCTGATGTCAATTTCGGTGTTCGAAACAATGACCAAATTTGTGAGTGGGGGCGGGCTATAATTGGCCGACCCTGATTGGGGCGAACCTGGGAGCCTCTTGGGCCGTCTTGGACGTTGCGAAGGCTGAGGAGGCGGATCGGGTAAAAATGCACGTTTTACTATGGGCATGAAACGTGTTTTGCCTTTGGGGGATCTCTTCGGAGGCGTCTTGGATGCTTCTTGGACATTTTGGAGGCCTGCATGTGGGGCCGTCTGGAGGCAATCTTAGACATCTGGGAGCGATCTGTGTGCGACTCGGAGCCCTCTGGAACCTCCTTATGGGACGCTCCTTGAGCGATCCGGGATCCGCCAGAGCCGCGCCCGGGAGTTTCTCCATCTCTGATCCGGAGTCTGCCGGGTGTCCGTCGCGGTACTTCTCGTCCGGGGGTCCCCAGTGGCCGCCCCGCGCGCGCGAAGTAGAAATATTCTAAAGCTGTTGCCGGAGATCTTAGGACGGTTCTGGCCCGTTGGGCGGGCGAATTCTTGTTTCCTTGGGCCCTTGCCAATCTTCGCGGGCCAGAGGGAGGAGTGAGCAGAAGACAAATTGGGCGCTGTCTGCTCGCCCCGGGCAGCGGCCCCCTTGCGTGTGCGGCCAGTGCCGTGCTTGCCTTTGTGCGGAGACTCCTCGCTCCGAGTGTTGTGTGTATGTGTGTGCAGTCTGGTCGTGCGCAGTTTAAGGGAACCACAAAATCACATAATCATGAAAATTCAGAGGTCCGCGCGGATTCCTCGACTCGGCGCTAGGATTCTTGGGCGGCGCCTCTGGCGGCGCCCTTGGCGCGCTCCGCGCACCAGGGAGGGGGGTTCCCGCGCCGATCCGGGAAGTCCACGCGGACACCTGAGTTGTTTATGTTTGTGTGTGTGGTTCCCCCGTCTTTGCTCGCAAGCAAGTGCGCACGCATGCGTGCGCCCGAATGTCTTCGTGTTTGGTGACGCTGGAGGGCCTGAAATGCCCTCCAGCGTCCTCCTGCAATCTTGTCACAGGTCTGGACCTCAACGCTGTTTTGCTGGACTTCGGCGGTGTTGTGTTGTTCGTTTTGGCAGGGAGGTACAGGAAAACAGGTAGATCGAAACGAATAACTAAACGAACAAAAAACGAACAACAACCTTTATGTCCAGCCCTGTCTTGTCACATGGCAGTGACACCTGGGCCCCCCAAGCGGCCGAGGCCGACAGTGGTGGATTTCATCGCGACAGAGAGCAACGCATGGCGCACCTTCATCCAGCGGCGGGCCAGCGTAGTGTCCAAGGGCTCCCTCAACATCATCCAGAAGGTGCATGCATGCATGCTTTCATACCCTGTCTCCTCTTTGGGAAGCCCTCATGCTGATGAGCGAAGGCCGAGGGAGCATGCTTCGATCCCTCGAGGCTCGATGCTCGTGACATGCCCGAGGAGGGAGCTGGTAAAGAAACTTACCAGGTTCGCCGCCTCCGCTCAGGGCTCCTTTCGCCCCGATCGATTCGATTCGATGTCGGCTCTGGCCGACCCGACCCGATTCTCATTCGGAGGTTGCGGCGATCGGCTGTGGCCCGAGGTGTGTATGGCGTTGCCGTGCCTTGTAGCACGGCCGATCCGACGTTACTCCGCGTCCGTGCCCATGCAGTCCGATCCCACGCGCGGTCCTATCCGTTCTGATGTCCCGAGCCGACGCTGACTGATCTTCTTCGACCTTGCCCGTCGGAAAGGAAGGAAGCACGAATCCCGGCGAGGCGCCCCATCCGCCCGCAGCTCGCACGCCGTCGGCGTCCTCGGACGTCCCCGGGCACACTGCCGCAGACCCCTGCGACCCGACTCGGTCGACCGACTTGTCGGCTCGATCTTTCTGGCTCGAGCCGACACGGAAGTGGCCCAGAGTCACGGACGTTGCCAGGGCCGCCGAGGGCGCCCTCGAGGGCGCAAAGTGATTCGAGTTTTGCGCACCGGCTCCGATTCGTCCTCATGCTCCTTTCTCCCCTGGGAGGCGGCGCGAGAGCGCGAAGTGATTCGCACTTCGTGCTCCGCGCAGCGCGAAGCGCGAAGTTGGGAGCCGTGGGCCCCCCATCTGTCAAGAGTGGCGTCGGTTTCTGCATCGGCGCCCTCGCCTCGCGGCCTGGATTCCGGGGCGCGATCCTGCGGGTGCGCGGTCGCTCGGCTACGTGACGCGCTGGGCCTCCACGAAAAAACGCTCAGTATCAGCCACGCGCAGAGGGGGGTGGGGGGAGGGGGGGAGGGCTTCCTAGAAGCACCCATGCTGCTTAGAAGGCGCGGGCCTTGTCTACAGATGTCAGGCCGGCGGCGCCTCCTGAGAAGCAGCCTCCTTCTAAGAAGCCCGCCCCCCTCCCCCCACCCACTTGTGCACGCCGCCAATTGTATTTGCGTGATGAGCTTGTTTTCCACCACCACCACCATAAGTTGGACGGGTGGAGGAGGAGGAGGAGGACGACGACGAAGAGGAGGCGGAGGAGGACCCCCTCCCCCTCCAACTTATGGTGGTGGTGGTGGAAAACAGGCCCATCATTTGCGGGGTCGCGGACCTTTGAGCCCAGCCCGCGAGGCCGCGGATATAGATAACGTTCTTCGCCCACGAAACCTGTCAGGGGTGTGCCCAAATGGGGGTGGCACACACACACACACACACACACACACACGCGGGCTGCGCCAATGGAGCCACGAGGCGTGTGAGCGGTGTGCCGAAACGGGGGTGAGGCCCACATGCGAGCTGCGCCAATGGAGCCTCAGGCGCGGCTCCGTACGGGGCCACGAAACGTGTGAGGAGTGTGCCGGAACGGGGGCGACGCCCAGTGGAATCTGATGTGGAGCTCCCTTCGGGGCCACGAAACGTGTAAGGGGTGTGCCGAAACGGGGGTGGCGACCACATGCGCGCTGCGCCAATGCGACCTTGAGCGGAGCTCCCTATGGGGCCACGAAACGTGTGGGGGGTGTGCCGAAACGGGGGTGGCGACCACATGCGGGCGGCGTCAATGGGACCTTTAGTCGGAGCTCGGCATGGGAGATTCGGACCGGTGCGGGCTTCGCCCGAAGATCGTCGTTCTCGTCGTCGTCCAGGCTCCTCGCCGCCGCCGCCCTCGTCGTTCGTGTCGTCGTCGTCCTCGTCGTCGTCGTCGTCGTCGTCGTCGTCGTCGTCGTCGTCGTCGTCCTTGCCGTCCTCGCTTTCCGAGCTCTCCTTTCTGCGCCCTCGTCGACGCCGCCGCCGCCGACGACGACGCCGTCCTCGTCGGCCGACAGCACCGTCCTCGGCAAGGCCGCCGCCGACGACGCCGTCCTCGTCGCTGGTCTCATCGCCGTCCGTGTTGCCGACGACGCCCTCCTCTCTCAGACCCGGACGCCGCAACAGACAAGACCCGAGGGCGCCCTCGAGGGCGCGAAGTTATATTCTCGCTTCGCGGTTCGGCTCCGACTCCTCATCCTCCTCTTCCCCCCTGGGAGTTGGCGCGAGCGCGCGAAGTTATTCGCACTTTGCGCTTCGCGCGAAGCGCGAAGTTGGGAGCCCTCGAGACCGCGGCGGCCGCGACGGCGGGCTCCTCCGCGCTCTCGACCCCCGGGGAGGGCCGCCCACCTGCCGGCCCCCGGCTCCCTTGGAGGCCCAGCCCGGGGCCGCCCGCGCTCCGAGCCGAGGCGGGTCGATTCGCCCGCGGGGGCCGCGATTCCGATTAGGAGAGGCTACAATGAAGTCGGGCCTGCCCCTCTACAAGAGGAATATTCAAAAACAGACAAAAAGTAGTCAGGGCACGATTCCTTTTTTATGTTTTTTCGCATTTGTTATTTCTGAGCATTTCATTTTTCGCTCAAGATCCCGCTGTCGGGGGACAGGCCCGACCTAACGCCATACGGCCATACGGAGTTAGTCCACACTGAGAGCTCGGTCTCCGTCTGGGCCTACTCTGTCTGGATTTCGCATCCCCTGAGATTCGGCTTGACCCACCGGCATCGGCCAGGGCCTGCCAGCGCTGGGCGGGTCAATCCGATTCGGGACGGTTGGCCAGCGACCCGGTCCGTCTCGGATCCGATCCGGCTTCGCGATTCGATTTAGCCCAGTCTTAGTCTTGCCCACGCCCCCGACCTCTACGTGACGATCTTTTCATGACGTCGACCTCCAGAGGTGTCGACCCGTTCCTCAGGACAGGCTTGTCATCCTGAGTCGTTTTGGTCGACAGTCCTGAGGGCTTGCAAGGGACCCGAGAGGCAGAAAATCTCGGAACACGTTCCGCCGTGTCTTATTCATGATTCGAGGGGAGTCTGTCGGCGACGAGCCCAGGGGGGAAGTGAGAGGGAGTTAAGGCCCTCCCAGAGGGCTCGGAAGTCCCCTGGCCTCCCGAGAAGTCTCCGAAGCCTTCCCCTAAGCCACAGGTCACCGGCCAGAAGGCGCGAGGGCTTCTGAGAGGCGTTCTCCTTCTCACCTCCCCCCCTTCGCCCTCGGCGATGGCCTCTGAGAAGGCCTCCTCCTTCTCGCCTCCCCGCCTGGCTCGCCGCCGAGCCCGGGGCCACGGGGCACAGAAAAAAGATCGGCGCCGGCGGCGGGGGCTCGCCGTTCTCCGCTTCGGGCCGCGGCCGCAGCCCGCGGCGGCCTCGCCTCTTCTGCCCCCTCCCCCCTCGGCTTCGCTCGGACGTGGGCATTTTTCTGTCGGCGGGGACCGTCGAGAAGCACCTTGCGCCCTCGCTCGAGAAACGAAGCGCCCGAGGCCGAACAGAGGGCGCGGGGATGGACGCCCGAGCGACGGCAAGCCCCCCCCCCGCGCCGGGAGGTGCTGCGGCTGCGCCCCAACACGGAGACGGGGCCTGCGGGGGTCCCTCCTCTTCCTCCTCCTCCTCCTCCTCCTCCTCCTCCTCCTCCTCCTCCTCCTCCTTTGTTAGGCCAGCCGCGGGAGCGAGCGCTCCAGGCCTCCTCCTACTCCTCTTCTTCCTCCTCCTCTTCCTCCTCCTCCTTCCCCCCTCCTCCTCCTCCTCCTCCTCTTCCTCCTCCTCCCTCCTCCTCCTCCACCTCCTCCTCCTTCCCCTCCTCCTCCTCATCCTCCTCCTCCTCCTCCTCCTACTCCTCCTCTTCCTCCTCCTCCTCCTCCTCCTCCTCCTCCTCCTCCTCCTCCTCCTCTTACCTCTTACCTGCCTGCGGAGGAAGGGTCCACTGAGGGCCTCCGAAAGGGGAGGGAAAACAAAAGCCGTGCCGCCTCCATCAGTGGAGGTTTGTCGACCAACGACGGGGGGCGACAGCCCCGCCGAGGCCCGCGACAGGAGACGGCACAGCCTTCCCCGATCAATCAGGCCAAGCCTTGAGATCTGGGGGCAATTTCCCTGCTGTCAAACAGTTCAATACCCTCTTCCCGTGGTCGGTGAGCCCAGGGATGCATCGACGGCCAAGTTTCTGGAGCTTCCCGCGAGAAGGGACGCCCGTCCCACCGCAGACCTGGCACCAAAACACACCCCTGAACGCATCGACATGATGGGAATCATGGATTTGAGTAGGAAAACCCGCACACGGTGACTGCAGGAAGGCTTCTTTGTCCCCTCCGGCACGTGCAAAACAAATTGTGCACCTCCAGGGTCCATGAGCCCGCTGCTCCACGGAGTGCTGGGTCTGGCTCAACAGGAAGGCCAAGGATTCAAGATGAGCCTGCTTGGCCTGGGCGGAACGGGTCTTGGCCTCCTCCTGGCGATTCCCCTTGGCCGCTGCCCTCCTCCTCCTCCTCCTCCTCCTCCTCCTCCTCCTCCTCCTCCTCCTCCTCCTCCTCCTCCTCCCCCTTTGCTGCTCCGAGGGCCCCGCGTCCGATGTGGCACGGGCCGCGCTCGCCCGCCGCGCGCGGGGCCCGCGCGCCCGGGCCGCGGGTCGCTGGCGCCGCCCGGCACCTGCCGCTCCTGGCCTGCGTGCCCCTCGGGCCGCCGCGCTGCTGGCCTCCGCGCGCGCCTCCGCGCGCCCGGAGCGTCCCCGCCAGCGCTACTGCGCTTCGGCAGCCCCGCAGCCCCGCCCGCCGCCCGGCGCGCCCAGCTCGCCACCGCCCCCGCGCGCCCAGCTAGCCGCCGCCCGCGCGCGCCGTCGCCGGCGTCCCGCGGTGCGCCCTCGGCCGGAGCCGTCCCGCGCCGCGCCGTCCCGCGCCGGCGGCGCGCCGCGCTCCGCGGCAGCAGGCAGCCGCCGCGCAGCCGCAGCGGCGCCCGCTGGGCAGCACGGCTGTGCGCCAGGCCTCGGCGCTGCCGCGCTGGTGATCCGCAGAGCAGAGAGTCTCTGCCGCACGGCCGCCAAGACCTGCTGGTCTTCGACGGTCCAGGTGCGCAGCAGAGACTGCGCTTCCTCGACAGGCCGGCCCAGCGCTTCGAGCGCGAAGGCGAGCAGCGCAGGCAGCGCAGGCCCACCGCGGCCGCGGCGCCGTCCCAACTCGCGCTGCTGCGGCCGGCGCCCGCGCCAGCCCTGAGTGCGGCGTCGGTGACCGTGGCATGCATCGACGTGCTGCCGCCCAGCGACAGGGTCGACGTACTGGTCACGTCCAGGCGCGCGGTTTCCACGCTGCCGTCCGGGCGGGCGCGGTCCCAGGCGGGTATACGTCCTGCTCGGTCTCCACGCCCGCGGCACCCCGCTCGGCCAGCCAGACGGGCAGCCAGTCGCGCACGCCGTCGTGCTCGAAGATGGCCAGGCTGCCCTCCTCCTACCCCTCCCTCCTTTTCCCTCCTCCCTCGTCCTTCCGGATCCTCCCCCTTCCTGATCCTCCTCATCCTCCTATTTCGCCCCCTCCCTGGGCAGGAGATCTGTTTAGTGGCATCTCCCGGCGAGAACGGGCGTTACCTGGAGGGAGGATGTGGGTGCAGGTAACGTCACACTTCGCACCGGAGCCATGAAGGATTGCCTACGGAAGCCGTTGCTACCCGGAGTGGGGGGGCGGAGGGGTGAGTGGGAGGCCCAGCCACTCTCGACTCTGCGTTGGAACCCTTTTCGTGGCGCCTCTGGCGCCGCCCCTGGTGCGCGCTCCGCGCGCCAGGGAGGGGGATCCAGCGCCGATCCAAGGAATCCGCGCGGACCTTCGAAAGGGTATACGTAGCACCCCGCAAATGTGGATAAGAGTGGGGGGGGCGGTGGGGACGTCGGCAGTTTGCGAGACTCTGGAAAAGCCCGCCGCATGCGCCGAAGTCCCACAAATCATACAACGAGCCCGCCGCAGGCGCCGATTTTTTGATTCAACCAATGTGGGTAGGTCGCAAATGGGTCGCGGGGGGGTCGCAGGGGGGTCGTTGTTGGGTCGCGGGTGGGTCGCGAGTGGGTCGTGGGTGGGTCGCGGGGTGGGTCGCGGGGTGGGTCGCGCGTTGGTAGCTGGGTGGGTCGCGGTGTGAGTCGCGGGTGGGTCGCGGGTTGGGTCGCGGGTGGGTCACGAGGTGGGTCGCGGGGTGGGTCGCGGGTGGGACGACGACAACCAACAACAACAACAACAGCAATAATAACAACAACAACAACAACAATAATGACAATAACAATAACAAAAACAATCCGCCGGCCCCCTTGTGGGGCCACCAGGCTGTAGGCGCGGGTTCGCAGTTTCCAGTACCAGTTGTAGCTTGTAGTTTCCAGTGTTACAGTTCTGCTTCTTGCTGGTTACTGTAACTAGTTGATTGACCGCGCGAGGGGGGGGGAGGCCCAAACAGGATTTTTTAGCACCCCCTGGGCGCGTTGTCTGAATTGCTGGGGGGGTTCGAAATCGACACCCCTCACGCAGATCCGCGGGGTCAGGGTCCAAAAACACAGGGATTTGCCACATTTCTGAAATTCGGTGCCACCCCTCACGCAGATCCGCGGGGTCAGGGTCCAAAAACACAGGGGATTTGCCACATTTCTGAAATTCGGTGCCACCCCTCACGCAGATCCGCGGGGTCAGGGTCCAAAAACACATGGGATTTGCCACATTTCTGAAATTTGGTGCCACCCCTCACGCAGATCCGCGGGGTCAGGGTCCAAAAGCACAGGGGTTTGTCACATTTCTGAAATTCGGTGCCACCCCTCACGCAGATCCGCGGGTCAGGGTCCAAAAACACAGGGGATTTGCCACATTTCTGAAATTCGGTGCCACCCCTCACGCAGATCCGCGGAGTCAGGGTCCAAAAACACAGGGGCCACATGAAATTCGGTGCCACCCCTCACGCAGATCCGCGGGGTCAGGGTCCAAAAACACATGGGATTTGCCACATTTCTGAAATTCGGTGCCACCCCTCACGCAGATCCGCGGGGTCAGGGTCCAAAAACACATGGGATTTGCCACATTTCTGAAATTCGGTGCCACCCCTCACGCAGATCCGCGGGGTCAGGGTCCAAAAACACATGGGATTTGCCACATTTCTGAAATTCGGTGCCACCCCTCACGCAGATCCGCGGGGTCAGGGTCCAAAAACACAGGGGATTTGCCACATTTCTGAAATTCGGTGCCACCCCTCACGCACATCCATCGCAAGGCGTGGTAACCCAAACTGCGAGTACTCCCTCGGCCCTTTAATCCCAAGGTGTGGTAACCAAGCTCGTAAACCATACACGTCTTACCAATCGCCCTGTGTGGTAACCCCTCTTGTGATCAGTTGGTTTTGCCGATTGCGAATCGGCCTCGCATGAAGTTCCGATACTGCTGCGCGACAGCGCCAAAGCCTCATGACTTAGCTCTTCCATGGCCCATTCTCCGAGAGAGGGGGCCGGCGGCAGGGGGCGAAGCCCTTACGGATAACAAGAACAACAACAGCAACAGCAACAGCAGCACCAACGCAACAAGCATAATCCTCACCACGGATCCCGACTTCAGCCACGCACCCAGGGACAGTGAATGACCGTCCGGCTCACTCACTCTGATTTATGCAGCTGGTTCTTTCTTCGAAGAGCGGATAGTGAATAAATAGACAGAATGTTGTTTAGTATTTTCGGCCTTTCGGGCCTTCTGAAGAGACATTCGGAAGGTTTTTGGACCCTGGGGCCGTCACGGAACGACTCAGGGTGATAAGCCTTTCCTGGGGAACGGGTCGGGACCCCAGGGGTCGTCGACGACGTTGCCGTCGGTGTTTGGAGGCAGTGTCCAGGACGGGACCATTACCAATCGTCAGAAGAGAGACATGTACGGTAGGTTCGCGTCGTGTTGACCGGCGGCGACTCCGCCGCCGGTGTTCAACGTTGAGCGCCGCCGGCGACCCAGAACCGGTCGATGTTGGACGATCTTCTAACGTTTCGGCAGCGGCCGCTCGCTCAAGGTTGAACAATCCAGAGCGGTGTCAGAAACCAACGCCAGGGTTGGCACGACACGAGACTACCGCACCGAGACCGGTGCCCTTCCCTATAATCGCCAGGGCTATAGTCCGAGCGCACTCACTGGAGAGGCCTCGAGAGCACGGTGCCCCCGAGTGGCACGCCGCCGTGCGCAGCCCGTCCGCGTGACGCTCCCCTCCCGATTTCGTCCGGAGGCCTCGGTGCACTCATGTCAGCGGCAAGCACCACCGCGCGGCGGGGTGCTGCCCCCCCGGGGCGGCGTGTCGCCGACATTGGGCGTCACGTAATGGGGGGGTCATAAATGGGGGGGCGGCGAGCGTGGTCCGAAAAGGTACCCAAATGGTACCTGAACGAGCCCCCTGGGGCTCTGGAGGGGCCCGAAAGGAGCACGAAATGGGACCTTTTCTGACCCCCCCATGTGTGACCCCCCCCATTAAGCCACGCCCAAACTGGTTTCTGGCTGGCCACAGGGCGCCCGAGGTCCTCGGAGGTGTGGGCGGCAGTGCCCGAGGGTGGGAGGACGGGGGGGAGGGCGTTGGTGTGGGCGGGAGGGCGGGGGCGGGGAGGCAGGCTGGCCGCTTGTCGCCGCGTCCCCCTCGGAGGGCGGGAGGGTGCGGTAGGGAGGGCGCGGGGGCGCGGGGGCGGCGGGAGGGGGGCGCGGGGAGGCAGGCTGGTCGTTCGTCGGCGCGTCCTCCTCGGAGGGCGGGAGGAAGGGTGCGGGAGGGCGCGGGGGGGCGGGATGGGGGCGCGGGGAGGCAGGCTGGCCGCTCGTCGCCGCGTCCTCCGCGGCCGCGCTCGCTCGACTCGGTTTTTCGGACGGTCTCGGGGCCTCGCCCTCCGGTTCGGTTGGCGTGCAGCTCGGGTGGCCGTGGGGCTGTGCGAGGCATGGGAGGCGGCCGAGGCGGCCGAGAGGTGGCCTCTTCCTCCTTTCGCAGGCGATCGCAAACAGGGATTGATGGGGGCGTGGACTAGCGACGGGTCCGTTTCCATTTGGAGAAATCGCACATCTTCGCCGCCGAGCCACGCGGCACCGGCCGCCTTTTGGGGAGGGCACCTCCCCCGATCCCTGGATTTGGCGACTGCGCGCCAGATCCATGGATCGCGAATCCATGTTTGCGCGCGCCCCCGATCCTTCCCGGGGCGGACAAGCGGGGGGCGTCGGGGCAAAGGGGGGCGGGACACGGAGTTTGCCGGGTGCAGCTGGTGTGTCAGCAGCTCCGCCAGGCCTTCTCACTCGATGCGGTGGCGTCCCTGGCGCCAGGAGGCGCCGGGGAAACTACGTGTGCCGAATCGCTGGCCCCCTTTTTACTGACCCCCCCGTTTCGTCCGACCTCATCTTTTGGGGTGAGGGTGGGGGAGGTGGGAGACTCTCCCTCCTCATTTCTCCGTCCCTCTCCCTCCTCCCTTCTTCCTCTTGCCGTATCCTGCCTGCCCGCCTTCCTTCTCCCTCCTTCCTCCCTCCCGGCATGGCCCCCAGAGGATGCCAAAAATAGCCCAAACCTCCCACTTCCCGTCGTGTTTTTTTCCTGACCCGAGGGGGTCTGGGTCGTCCTCCTCGTTCGACTGGCGGCGCCCAAGGTGGTGGCGCGAAGGGGGTGGACCTCCCAAGTAAGGCAGGGCGCTTCTCAGAAGGCAGGAGCCTTCTTGGAAGCGCCTTGGATGCTTCTGAGAGGGCTTCTTGGAAGCCAGGAGGCCTTCTATGATGCTCACTTCCTTCAGAGAAGCCCCTCCCTCCTCAGGAAGCCGCCCCCCTCGCTCCGTCCCCTTGTGCAGTGGAGACCCGTGCCAAGAAAAACCCTACTCGCCTCTAGGGTGCCCTGGGTTTCTTGGGCTTCGATGGTTCTGCGATAGAAAGCGCGACGTGCCCACACCGAGAATCGATGACCGTCCTGGGGTCTCGGGGTTGGATTTCTTGTGTTAAGTCGGGCCTGTCCCTCTACAGGAGTATTCAAAAATAGTTCTAAAATAGTCTGGGGACGAAGTTTTGACAATTTTTTAACATTTGTGGGGCATGTTTTGTTGCTGTTACTATTTTTGAGTTTTCCATCAAAAAATTGGCCTGTTGGGTTTCTCGTGGAAGGCTGCTTGTGGACTGGCCTGCGCTGTGCGCGCCGGCACTTCGAGGCCTCCTGCCGGCCAGCGCGCGCGGGGCCGCGGCCCAGGACGGGCTCGACCCCGCCGCCTGCGCGGAGCTGGAGGAGCTGCGCGGCCGCTGCCAGGAGGCGCGCGCCTCGCCTCGCAGCAAGCCTTGGGTCGGGTGTGTCCCCCTACCCGCGGACTTTGGATGATTATATATATATATATAATGCAAAAATAGTCAAACCATCGTCTCATTATTATTTCTTGTTACTATTTTTGGATTTTCCTCGTGTAATGGGACAGGCCCGACTGAAAGCAAGCGGGGTGGCGCCGGCCAGGGCAGAGTCCACTCTGGCCCGATCGAGTCGATGTCGATTCCAGCCGGCCTGCCACTCCCCCGAACAAAACCTTGAAGGAAGCGGGCATGGGGCCATGTGGTATGCGGTGTGGGATCGCATTGAGGGCACGTGGTCCGTTGCCCCCCCGCCACCCATCTAATAATTATTGGCGGGCGTGATCGCCGAGCGCAATTCCTCTGGCCAACCTTGGTCTGGGAGCCAGGGGCGGGGCGGGCAGGACTGAATCTTCCTGTCAAGTTTTTTGGGAGGGTTGTATAACCCCCTCGCTCCGTGAAAAGATCTCGACGGACATGTTTTTGTTTGCAGTGTTCGGCCTCTGGGGGACCTCGCTGGGCCCAGGGATGATCCAAAAAGTACGCAGGATAAGAACCGGTCCCAGGGAATGGGTCGAGACCTCTGGGGGTCGACCTTGTGCAAAAACATGGCGACGGTGGCCTGGGCGGCGACCAGCGCAGGATCAGCTTCGACCCGATCGAATCGATATCGAGTCTGGCCCGTCCGATGCGATTCGATTCCCGGAGGAGAAACGCCTCACACATCATGTGCTGGGGATCGACGCGTTTTTGTTGGGCTCGGGGCTGGGACCCCCATGTCGTCGCCTCCGGCGCTCGCAGCGTGAGCCCCGATCCAAGACATCTCCGCAGAGCTCCAACTGTCTTTCGTTGCCGCTGTCTGTTGTACATCTTCGGTGCTCGGTCGATGCAATGTCGCATGATACCTGCACGGTACTCTGTTCGCTCTGTCGATCTCGACCCCGTGCCGATGCAGTTCGATCCGACGCACGTTCCGTTCCAACCCGATTTCCCGATGACCTGATGACTTGGAGGAAGTTCGAACAGGTTCGGGGGAACGACGAGCCAGGAAAAGAGAAGGGCGGACGGGGAAATCCCGAGCACGGTGGGGGGCAGTTCCAAGATTGGTCCTTGGAGAGGGGGCTGCCCTCGCGCCACGATCTTCTCGGTTCGGACGAAGGGTGGAGGGGGGCATTGGGAAAGGGAGGGGTAACCCCCCCCTCTGTCACTCGGCGGTGAAATGGGCTGGTCCTAAAACCTCTCCCCCCTCCTCCCCCCTTCTCCCCCTTCCTCTTCCTCCCCCTTCTGCTCCTCGTTGTCGTGGCTGTCGTCGTCGTCGCTGTTGCGCGGCGGGTGCCGCGGAAAAAACATAGTTTTAGCTCCCCCCTATTGGTCGGACCCCAGTCTGTGGACAAGGCCGCCGAACAAATAAGCAATGCCCCCTATTTACGCAGGACGGCAGAATTTCCTCTTGAGGTGCAAATGGCGATGATGAGTTCGCAGGACAACAGCGGCGCCGCCGAACGGACAGCGTCTGGACGAGCTGCGTGCAGCAATTGGGAGGAGAAAAATGCATTCATGTTTAGTAGGGCTCGCGCGCACGGAAAGTTGATGGAAGTGCGCGAGACAGCGCAGGACCCATTTAGGGAAGTTGATTACCTCCTCCCCCGTAGAATCTTAACACGGGCGGGTTCCAGGGTCCGCGGTTCCGTTTTTTCCAATTCTCCGTTTTGAGTAAAATATCAGTAGGACCCCGCACTTGCGGATAAGAATGAGAGCTCAGCGGCGACGTCGGTAGTCTGCGAGGCTCTGAAGAAACCCGCCGCAGGTGCATAATTTTTCAAGCTATTCAAGCTATACAACGAGCCCGCCGCAGGCGCCGATTTTTTGTTAAAGCAATGTAGGAGGGACGCGGGTTGGGTCGCAGGTGGGTCGCGGGTGGGTCAACGGTGGAACGCGGGTGGGTCGCGAGTGTGTCGCGGGCCGGGTCGCGGGTGGGTCGCGGTTGGGTCGCAGGTGGGTCGCGAGCGGGTCGCGGAGTGGGTCGCGGTTGGGTCGCGGGTGGGTCGGTGGTGGGTCGCGGTGTGTGTGTCGTTGGTGGGTCTCGGGTGGGTCGCGGGGGGGACGACGCAACAAAACAAGCAGAATCTTCGCCGTCAATCCCCCCTTCAGCCACGCACCCAGGGACAGTGAATGACCGTTCATTCCCCTCACTCTGAAACGCGGGGTCGACGGGACCCGACGCGGATGCAGAAAATCCGAAGTCGGATCCGCGCGGACGGAAATTTGACCCACCGAAACAAAAACCAAAACCAAAATTATATCCGCGCGAATTTCATTGGATCCGGCGGTGCTTATCTCATACGCGTGTGCTCCAGACTTCAAGCCGCCGTTCCTGGCCCAAGAGGAACACATGTTCGTCTTGGGGATGTATATTGGGGGGCTCAGTGCCTCTCTCGGTTACGACGTCTGATGATTGCAGCGGGTTTCGGCATCGCCGCTTGTGCACTTTCCTCGGTAACTTGGCGCTTCCTGTTCATAGGGTCGCAGTGAAAACCAGCCGCAGTGACCGATTCGCCAATTACAGTGGAGACCCATGCCAGGAAACACCCTGCTTGCCTCCAGGGTGCCCTGGGTTTCTTGGGTTTCGATGGTTTTGTTGTGGAAAGGGCGACGTTCTCGCACCTTGGATTTCTTGTGGAACGTTGTAGTCGGGCCCCTACTGTATCCGATCACTTCTTTTCTATCCTTCCCTTTCGTCCGACCCGGCCCTTGCACGCGCCGCTAGCCTTGCGTCGCCCATCCACATGCGGGGGGCCCATTTTGACCCGATCGATCCGATTCGACATCGAGTCCTCTCTCTTCGCGGGCGCCCGTCCGGAGGACGTAAAAAGACTGCGCGTTTGGTGGTTTGCCCTGCTCGTCTGCCGCGCTGTTCTGCCGTGTCGTTCTGCCCGCCCCGGGGCGCTGCCAGCGCCGCGGGGGGGGGCGGACGCGCCCCCCCCGTTCCAGCGCCGGGACGAGCCGCGTGCGAATGTCCACGAGGGCAATGAGCATACACCGCGTGTCAGCACGAGGCAACGCCAAATTAAAATTCCGGTGAGCATGGCAGCAGCGAGCCATTCGTATACAACTTCGCGTGTGTCTTGATGGTCTCTTGGCTTCGTTTGATGGTTTCGGGGGGGCCTGTTCGAGGCTACCTACCTGGGGGCCATTGGGGACCTCTTGGGGGTCTCTTTGGGGCCTCTTGGGATCTTACTTCAGACATCCGCCTGTAGGAGGACATGCCCGACCTGGCGCTGGACCCCTCCCTGCGCACTTAAGGACCACATCCCAGAAATCATTCCGAGCACCCAGAAAAGTATCGAAACAGTGTCGAACGAGAATCGCTCCCCAGGGCCCGACACGTGAAAACCCTCAAGTTTCGGTACTTTCCTCCTGGTGCTCGAAATTATTCCTGGCGATCAAGGCTCAAGTAGGTTGGAACATCATAATCCAAATAGATGGGGTCGGAGGATCGTGCCGCATCGCCGATGCATCGGCGATGCGGCTCGATGCGGAGCCCGATTTTTTCCACGCAGGCGTCGCCGATGCACCGCCGACGTCGACGCTGCATCGCCGGTGCATCGCCTTTGCATCGCCGATCCATCGCAGATGCATCGTCGATGTATTGGCGATACGACGCGATCCTCCGACCCCATCTGCTCGGACCCCATCTAAGAGGCCTCTTGACGTCGTGGACCGTCTTCGTTCTGGCCTCGTCTTGCAGCAAAAAAGCAGATTGAAGAACAAAAAAAACAGGAAAACGGACACATAATTCGAAGAGGAGAAAAACGCCATGAGCAAAAACTTTAGGCGCTCCGCGTGGATTTCTTGGATCCGCGCTGCCCCCCCCCTTGCGACACCTCCGGCGCCAGAGGGGGGTCCAGCGCAGATCCAATAAATCCGCGCGGAGCGCCAACATTTTATGTTCATAAGGTTTTCTCTTCTAATGACGAAGACAAAAAGCACGGTTTCGGTCGAGTCCTGGAGGGAAGCCCAACACCGACCCGAGACACCCACGTGGACCCTCGGAATTCTCAGTCTGTGCAGTCTGTGTTTTTGCTGACGGTCGGACTGAGGCATAAGATCGAGGTCGGTTCGGGGAGGGTACCCTGATGTCTTTCGTGTGTGTGTTGGATGCTCTTGTGCATCCTGGGACAGGGTACCCTCGAATGCTCTTCATTTTGGCCGGAGGAGGGCCCCATGCTCTTGGAGGATGCTCTTCTGTCCTGGGTCTGGCCCGATTCCATGGAGCGCGCCGCACACCGTGGCGGCTCCCACGAGGGGGCTGGCTCGAGGGAGGCGGCCCTATGAGGAGGCGGGGGATGCTGCTGAGGCTGCCTTCTTCGACGCCAGACGGGCCATCTGCTTACGAAGGCCCCCGCCTCCGAAGCTACCGCCCCGCCTTGTGAGGAGGCCGCCCCCCCTCGCGCCACCCCCGCGCGAGCACCGCCAGCCTGCGCGCTCCGCCAGTCTTGGTCCGCTCGTCCACAGACCGAAGACCTTGTCGTCGTCATCGTGATCATGATCATTCTTGGCATTCTGATTTGTGCTGCCATGATCGGCTTGTTCTTTTCTCTTTCCATCGTCCACCCCCGTGCCGTGAGAGAGGCGGAGGACCTCGCGAAGGCCAAGGCGGACGCGCTCCGGGAGCTCCAGCGCGAGAAGGCGGGCGGTTCAGCGCACCGCCCCAGGGCGGGGTATATTGGGGGCCAGGTCGCGAGGAGGGAGTTGTTGGAAGGTCGCGGGGAGAGGAAGTGGAGATGATGATGCTGCTGATGATGCTGATGATGCTGCTGCTGCTGATGATGATGATGATGATGATGATGATGATGATGATGATGTTGCTGATGATGATGCTGGTGATGCTGATGCTGCTGATGATGATGGTGGTGGTGTTGGTGGTGGTGGTTGTGGTGATGGTGATGGTGATGGTGATGGTGATGGTGATGGTGATGGTGATGGTGATGGTGATGGTGATGGTGGTAATGGTGATGGTGATGGTGATGGCGTTGACTGTGATGGTGATGGTGTTGATGATGGTGATGATGTTGATGATCATGCTGGCGATGCTCATGCTGATGATGGTTATGAACATGATGTTGATAATATTGTGGATGCTGCTGCTGCTGATGATGATGATGATGCTGCTGATGATGATGGTGATGATGATGATGATGATGATGATGATGATGATGATGATGATGATGATGATGAATAGGAGGAGGAGGAGGAGGAGGAGGAGGAGGAGGAGGAGGAAGAGGAAGAGGAGAAGGAGGAGACGGCGGAGGAGGAGGAAGTAGGAGGAGGATGAGGAGACCCGCGGGAGGAGGATCGACGGAGATGCGCGCGGATCTCGTAGATCGGCTCTGGGTCCTGGTGGCGCATCCGGCGCCGCCCCTGGCGCGCACCCTGCGCGCCAGGAGAGTGTGGGGCCGGCGCCAACCCCAGAAATTCGCGTGCATTTTCGGAAGTTCTCATGGCGAGTGAACCTTTGATTCTAGGGGGGAAGGATCGAAGGATTCATTTGCACAGTCAACCCGCATAGCAAGGATGGGCAGCCTTCCCAATGGTACCCTTGCGTCCTGGACTGCTCGGTCCATCCTTGGCCACTTTCGTTGGCCGCGCCCTGCTCGACAAGCCTCGGCGTGGCCTTCCAGGGCCCTTGCATCCTTGTCGTGCATCCTTCTGGTACGGGTCGACTGTAAGTTTAAGTCGGGCCTGTCCCTCTACAGGGGGAGTTTTCAAAGAAGGTGAAACATAGTCGGAGGACGATTGTTGGATCATTATTTGACCATTTTGGGGTGTATGTTTTGACTATTTTTGTTTTTCGTCCGAAGTCCGCCTGTAGGGGGACAGGCCCGACCTATATGTACGTCCTTTTCGAGCGTTCTGGAACGCTCTCGGGGCAGCCTGGGGCGCCCTTGGACGGCCGCGCCGCTCGCTACCTCTCGGGAGTTGTTGGCGGTGCCCTTGATCCGAGGTGCCCCCGGCTTTTTCGCACTTCTTTTGAGGCCCCCGGGGCCCTCGGGGGCCTCGCGAGGGGTGCCCGGGAGGCCGCCTGGGCCACCCCGGGAACCCTGGGGGTACCTTCTGGGCCAGGGGTATTGCTGGCAGCATACGAGCATCTGTCAGGAGGGAAAAAAACACACAGACACACTTAATCGTCGATTCCGCAGAAAATATGGGAAAATATGGGAAGTGGGGGGGAAGACGAAAACACAGAAAATATGGGAAAATATGGGGAATTCTTTTATTTGTGTGTATTTATTTGTGTCCCAGGGTCCCTTCAATCTTCCAGGTCCGCCAGCCCTCGGGGATGCTCGGCTCCACTCTCCGCCCGAGGGTGTCCCCTGCCTGCCTGCGCACTTGCTGGGCCCTGGAGCTGCCTGCGCACGCGAACGCGAAGGAGGCCCTCCCTCCCCAGCTGCAGCGCGCGTCGCGGACGCGAAAAACGCGCGGGGCGGCGGCACCGATATTCGCGAAAGCGCCCACGTCAAGAGTCCCCGCGGCCAAGCAGTCGCGAGTCCAGCTCACAGTGCCAATCTCCTTTTCAATCCCCTTTTCCTCATCCTCCTCCTCCTCTCCTCACTTCTCATCCTCCCGCCGCCCCGCCCCCTCCTGACCAGACTTGCCCAGTAGCTGCTCGCCCTCGTCCTCCTCCCCTCGCACGGCGGGGGCAGGGGCAAGTGGTGGGACGCAGGCATGGGCGCGGGCGCCGTGCTCTGTCCTCTGGGCTGGACCTCCTTGGGAGGCCGGCTGCAAGAGAAAGTATGGGGGGGGCACGGGCGGGCCTCGAAGTGCGAGGCGAAGGAGAGGCTTGTGCCTCTCCACGGGACCCGCCGTTGTGCCGCAGCCTCCGCCCTGGCCTCCCTGCGGCGGCGCGCCTCGAGTCGATGCTCAGCAATGCGCTCGATCTGCGCTGCCGTGAGGGGTGGCGGCGGGGGGGGGGAGAAGAGGAAACGGGCAGAGGCCCCAAGAAAACCTCAATATCAAGCTCATAGCTCAGGTCCCCGGGAAAAAGGGGAGAAGAGGGCTCAGGAGCAGGAGTAGGAGCTGGGTCGGGAGCTGGTGTCGGAGCATCTTCACACTGCACCCGTTCATACTGAAACCTGTGGGAGGAGAGGTGGGTGAAGGAGAGGAGGGGAGGAGAGAGGGGTGGAGGAGGAGTAAAAGTGTTGGAGGATGACTAGTAAGAGGAGAATCGTCCTCCCCCGTCCCTTCCTCTCCATTCTTGGTGTGTGTTTATGTTAGTGTGTGTGTGTGTGTTTGTGTTTGTGTTTGTGTGGTTGCGCGTGGTTACATGTGTGTGTGTTTGTGTGTGTGTGTTTGTGTTTGTGCGCCTGTGTACGTACGAGCGTGCGTGTGTATGCGTGCGTGCGTGTGTATGTGTGCGTGCGTGCGTGTGTGCGTGCGTGCGTGCGTGTGCGTGTGTGCGTGTGTGCGTGTGTGTGCGTGTGTGCGTGTGTGTGTGTGTGTGTGTGTGCGTGTGTGTGTGTGTGCGTGTGTGTGTATGTGTGTGTGTGTGTCTGTGTCTGTGTCTGTGTCTGTGTCTGTGTCTGTGTGTCTGTGTCTGTGTGTGTTTGTGTGTGTGCCTGTGCGTGCGGGCCCGCTGGTATCAACGTGCTGCTTGATCCGTCGTCGGCATTCATCAGTGCGGGCCCGCGTCGTGAAACGGCAGCAGCAGGTGCGGGCGCCCCCTTCCCTTTTGTCTTCTCCCCTTATCGGCTGGAATCTCGGGTGCGGCTCGAAGTAGTCCTGGCCCGAAGGTGTCCCCAGCTCTTCGCGCCATTTTGGAGCCCTTGGGGGCCCGCTGGGCCTCGTGAGGGGTGCTTTGGAGGCTGTCGGAGCCTCCCTGGGCACCTTGGGCCAGGGAAGCGCGTGGCAACGCCCGACTTTCTCGGGGTCCAGAGCGAAGCTTCCAAGCTGCTGGGTTCTCTGGGGCGCGGTCCGATGGTTGCACCTGTCCTACACGAAAGGCGCTGCACTCAGGACCCCTTTGGGCTCAGCGGGGGCCCATGGCTTTCTGGCCGTTCCTTGGATCAGGGTCGGGGAACTTACTCGGTGCCGAGGCTCGCCGTGGCCAAGGAGGTTCCTCTGCTCCTTCCTCACGCAGCGTTCCTGATGGTAGCACGGCGACAGCACAGGGAGGCGGGACCACACGCAGGCAGAGCACGGCTGTGTTACATGCCTTGGGCTTTGGCAGCATTTCTTTCGTCGAGCCGCGCCAGAATTGAAAATGGGTAGGGAGCGATGGTGGGGGGGGGGGGGCTACCACAGGTTTTGGTTTGCGGTCGTGGCAGCAGGCCCACGTCCAGTCCAGTCCAGGAGCCTTGCGCAGCCCACAGAGCGCGAGCAATTGTTTGAAAATGTGCACGGAAGCGGATGCCTTCAGCACGCCGCCCATGCCTCGACCACGCGAGCGCGACTTTCTTTATTCTAGCCTCCATGTTCGCAGAGATTCCGGCCTTCGTTGTTTCTGGCCTCCCCGTTGGGTCGTGGATGCCTTTGTCTGCTCTCCGACTGGCCCCGAGAGGCTCCGCTGCACTCCCCTTCCGAGATGGGGGGCCGGCCCCCGTGCGCGAGGCGCTGCTGGAGAGGGCGGCGAGGCGGCTGGAGAAGAAGGCCGTGGAGGCCGAGGTGCTCAGGGAGAGGTGGTCGTCCCAAGACCAGGGCGCCGCGCGGGCCGCGACCAAAAGGGGCGCAGGGAGGCAGGGGGTGGGGCGAGGGAGGGAAGCGGGGAGGAGAGAGAGGACGTTGTCCATTCGTCCTTCGACGTTGAAGCCGTCGCCTCCAAGGAGAGGTGGTCCCCAGACCAGGGCGCCGCGAGGGCCGCGGCACAGCGACGCAGGGAGGCAGGGCTCACCTCGACTCCTCCGATCCGATTCGATGCCGATTTCGATGGGTTCCGATTCCGAGTCGATTCGACTTCGGCTTCTCCAATGAAGGCCTCCTGAGCCGTCCGATCTCCGCCGATTCGACTTCTCCCGACTCGGCTGCCGATTTCCGCCATTCCGACCCCTTAGGATCGCCGATCCGACTAATCGAGTCGAGTCTGGGCTCCCTTGGGGAGGAGGAGCGGGTTGCGAGGGAGGAAAGCAGGGAGGAGGGGGGGATGGTTTCCCTGTGTCGTTCGACGCTGGAGCCCATCGCCTTCAAGGAGAGGTGGTCCCAAGACCAGGGCGCCGCGCGGGCCGCGACCGAAAAGGGTGCAGGGAGTGGGGGGGCCGGGGGGGCGAGGGATGGAAGCGGGGAGGAGTGGGAGGACGTTTTCCATTCATCCTTCGATGTTGAAGCCGTCGCCTCCAAGTACAGGAGAGTAGTCCCACGGCCAGGGTGCCGCGCGGGCCGCAGCCAGGGGGCGCAGGGAGGAGGAGGAGGAGGAGGAGGAGGAGGAGGAGGAGGTGGAGGAGGAGGAAGAGGAGGGAGTGGCGCGGGAGAGCTCGACGGGCCTCGATCTCCCCGCGATGTAAAACAAGCAGACATGACGAAAAGCTGTCTCGTATGTTCGCCTTTTGGTCGCCCTCGAAGGGCCCTCCCGACCGTCAAGGAACGACTCAGGACGAAAAGCCGGTCCCGGGGATGGGGTCGAGCCAGTCTTGGGGATGGAGTCGAGATCTCCAGGGGTCCACGTTGTGAACAAAACATGCGTCCGCGAGGGGGTCATGCTTGCAATGCACCATTCGATTGACGAGGTTGTCCAAGCGTTTGCGCAACCTGTGTTTCAAGGCGCGCGGCCGTCAGGATCTACGAACGATGTGCTTGGTTGGTTATGTTTACTTTCGTTTCGGGAAGTTCTGAATACGGGAGGACTGCAGGGACAGAATTTCTGGAGGTGTGCGCGCCCTTCGATGGGCCTTGTGCATCTTGGACATGCCTCTGGTGCCGCTCCTGGCGCGCTCAACGTGCCAGGGAGGGGGAATGAGCAGCAGCTCAGTCATCTATCGGCGGCGCGCCGAAGGGGCGAAGTGAAGGGGTGCAGGCCTTCTCAGAAGGCGGCGGGGCTTCTCAGAAACTCATCTGGCCTTCTGAGAAGCCCTCTGCGGCCCAGGAGAAGGCTTGGAACGTTTCTCCGAAGGCCGGGGGCATTCTGAGTCTCCTGGGGAGACCAGCCCACTCTGCCTTCCTCCCGGGGCGCGCCGCCAAAGCCCGAGGGCGATGAGGGAGAGCTCCGGCGGCTGACTCCGACATCTTACAGTGGAGACCCATGCCAAGAAACACCCTGCTTGCCTCCAGGGTGCCCTGGGTGTCTTGGATGTCGATGGTTCCAACGCCAAAGGTCAATGGACGTCCTGGGGTCTCAGAACTGGGTTTCCTATGGAAGGTTTCTTGTGGTCGGGACCCCATTGCATCGGCCCTGGACCACCATTCCTGGCGCGCGTAGAGCGCAGCGGGGGGGGAGCCGCGCCGAACCAGAAAGCCCACGCGGATCCACCGTGCCGAGACCTGCTCCTTCCGTGGGTTTAGTATCGCTCGGACGTGTGCTTTTTTTCGCGGCCAGGATCATTGAGGGGCATCCTGGATCATCCTGCGAAAAAAACACGCACGAAACCGAACAAAAACACAGGGAATGGACGTCCGAACGATGGCCAGTGGGGGGGCGGGGGCGTTGCCGAATCGGCTCGCCTGCCGGCGCCCAAGGGGCCTAAGTACGTCGGGAGCCTTGAGACGGGGGTCAATGCAAACGGGGGTCAGCCAGGACACTGGATCCTGCAGGATCCTGCGAAGAGCCCCTCTGGCCGACCCGGGTTAGCGAGCCGCCCGTGGCCGCGAGGCGGCCGCGCATATTGGCTGACCCGGGTTTGCGAAGACCTGCGATGCAGTTGTTGTTTCCTGCATTGCAGTTTTTTGGTTTCCTGCTGACCCGGGTCTGGATTGACCCGGGTGAGAGGATCCCCGAGTACGTGAGCGTTCTCTCACGTGGCCAGACGAGCCTGCACAGTGGGCAAGTATGAAGTCGGGCCTGCCCCTCTACAGGAGGAGTATTCCAAAATAGTCAAAATATAGTCAGGGGACGATTCTTAATTTGTTATGAACATTTGGGGGCATGTTTGGACTATTCTTGATGTTTCGTCCAAAATCCCCCTGTAGGGGGACAGGCCCGACCTAGGGCAAGCAGCTGGCCCTCCCGCGGCTGCCCCAGCGACAGCTCGCTCGTGCCTCCCGCCGGAGGGGGGGGGGGGGCGCGGAGCCCTGCGGCGCCCTGTGGGGCTCGGAGGCGCCGAGGGACGTGCCGCAGAAGCCCTCCTCCTCCTCCTCCCTCCTCCTCCCTCCTCCTCCTCCTCCTCCCTCCTCCTCCTCCTCCTCCTCCTCCCTCCGTCTCCTCCTCCTCCTCCTCCTCCTCCTCCCCCCGTCTCCTCCTCTTCCTCCTCCTCCTCCTCCTCCTCCCCCTGCTCCTTGCGGACCTTCCGTCCTAGCTTTCCCCCCCTTGTTCGGAATGATCTGCGTATGCGGTTTTTCCTTGAACTGCGTGAGGTTTCCATGTGTTTCGGAGAATTCTTCCGCACCGTTCGTGGAGGTCGGAAGGTAGGGAAGGTGGAGGTGGAGGGATCGACAGCAAGCTGATCATCTCGAGGAGCAACACGGCATGAACATAACATGTTCGGAGTTCCGCTACAGTCTCTTGGACCGGCGCTGGACCTCCTCCCTGCCGTGCAAAACGCGCAAGGGGCTGCGACGGAGGCGCCGCCAGGAGGGTCCATCGCCGATACCAGAAATCCGTGCGGATCTTCGAACGTTTATGCTGATACAGTTGTCTGTTTATCTAGAGGAGCTCAGGCATCTAGCCCAGTTATCTTGCGTGGACAGTCGCGATTCCGATCCGCCTTCTCGAGACAAAATGCAACACCGTAAAAATCACGACCGGAGCCTTGGACTCGATCTTTGGAGCCAGATCGGTCTGCGAGGCTCCCGGGGCCCGAAATAGGGCGAAATCGCCGGGCGTGACACAATTGCAGCGCCCAGATCTCAGGGTTGTAATACCTTCCACATTCGGATGCAGCACCTGGCAGGCCAAATTCTGATTTTGTCCTGGTCCGAAATCCGGCTTGATCTGGCTTGATCCCGCTGAATCCAGCTTAATTCCGCTTAATTAATGCGAGGCTCTTTTTGGCGTAACAGCGCCCCATTGGGGCTTACTCCTCCTTAGCCCTTCCGACGAATAGACCTCCCAGTATTTGCCTCTTGACTTCCAGAGCTCGACCCGGACCCCGGCCCCTGCCCCCTGTGCCCGACGCTCTGGCCTCCCAGGTGGGGTCCGAGAGCAGGGGTCGGAGCATCGCCGATGCACCGCCGATGCGGCTCCGTGTGGAGCCCGAGGCGACGGCACCGATGCCTCACCTGCCTCTCCGATGCACCGGCGAGCTGGCGCGATCCTCCGATCCCGTCCACTCGGAGCCCATCCATAGGGCCCAGGAGGCCTCCAGACGCGCGGTGCTCCGGGGCCCCAGGCGCCTCCGAGTTGGGCCTGCGGGCGCGGCTGGAGGAGGAGCTGGAGGAGCAGCTGAGCGACCTCAGGGAGGAGAAGGCGCCTCCGGCTCGGCGCAGCGAGGGGGCGGGAAGAACGGGCGGGGGCGGAGGAGGAGGAGGAGGACAAGGAGGAGGAAGAGGAGGACGCCTTGGGCCAGGGGCCCTCGAGAAACACCCGGTTTGGGGCCGAGGGGGAGGCGGAGGGAAGGAGGAGGGCTCCGGTACCCAGCGCCCCGGCCGCTTGGAGACAGGAGCCCTCGGATCTCCCGGCCCCTCTGCCCCAGGGCTTGCCTCTCGCGGAGTGTTTGCCTCTGCTCGCTCGGGTGTCCTCGGCCTGCCCCCCCCCCTCGGTCCTGACCATTCACTACGGCGCGTGAAAACGACCACAGCCACTGCTTTTCGTTTGTTGCTGCTTTCCAGCCCGCAAAAAACAAAGCAGTGGTTGTGGTCATTTTTGTTGAGCTTGGCACCAGGGAAATGACTACAACCACTGCTTCTTTTTCGGCCGGCTGGAAGACGGCGCAGACAAGAAGCAGTGGCTGTGGTAATTTTCCCGTCCCGTATTCAAGCAGGGAGCCCAGAGGCGCCCAAAAACATGCACTGGAGACCTCCACCCTCGATCGCCCCGATCCCCGCCCCGCGCCGATCGATCGCCCCCCCCTGGTGGGGCGGGCTCAGGCGGCCCCGCAGGGGTCAAAAACATGCCAGCAGACCTCGCGATCGTGTCCTTCATTCGTTGTTTCGCCGATCGGCGCGGGCCCTCGCAACAAACGTGTGTGAGGCAAACGCGCCCCTTCTTTTTACGACGCTGATTGTACGAGTGGAACCAATAGTACACACTCGAGATCGTAAAGTAATCATATACTACGACATCTGAGTTTCGGCACTCCGGCGCCCCCGCCGAGCTCTCAGAGGGCCGCCCCCCGGGGCGCACATCGGCGCCTGTCCTGTCCTGTCCCCTTCCCCCCATGGAGTAGGTCTTTGCTGGTTTGGGCGCCTGTTTCAGGCAGGTGGGGTCTCCCCCCATGGGACGCACTGCTGCAAACGGTGGCGCTGAGCAGAGGTCCGGCCAGCCAGGCCCCCCCCCCTCCCCTCCCCTTTCCGCCCAGTGTCGAAACACCAAATAAGAAAACGCTCGTTTCCCACGCTCCGACGTTGCCGTCCACAGGCTCGCCGCCGCCGTCGTCGCCGCCGCCCGCGTCGTCGCCGCCGCCGCCGTCGCTGGCCGCCGCCGGCCGTCACCGAGGGATCGTCCTCGCCGCCGCCCTCGGAGGAGAGCGCCGCCGTCTCGCGCCGCGTGTCGCCCGCCTCGCCCGCCGTCGTGCCGCCCCCCGGCCGGCGGCGGCCGCGGCGGCAGGCGATGCTGGAGGAGACCCGGCGGGTGTGCGCAAGAAAGGTTTGAGGACCAACCTGGGATCCAGGCGCTGCATTCGAAGAAGAAAAAACGCCATAAGCATGAACTGTTGGCGCTTCGCGCGCGGATTTCTTGGATCCGGGCCAGGCCCCCCCCCGCGGCGCCTCCGGCGCCGCCCCTGGCGCGCTCCGCATCCCACGGAGGGGGGTCCAGCGCCGATCCAAGAAATCCGCGAGGACCGTCAAAAGTTGATGTTTATGCAAATGTTCCTCCTTTATATGGTCGGGACTCGCGCACTGACCCGGGCTTGGGTGCAGGCTCCTGCCGGATCCTGCAGGATCTTGCAGGATCCTGCAGAGCCCGACTGCACGGGTCTGGATTGACCCGGGTCAGCAGGTCCCCGAGGGGGTGAGGACCACCCCGAGATCCAGGCGCTGCCTGGTTTTCACGTCGGGCGTTGCCGCCCCAGGTTTCGGGCCCCGTGACCATCGCAGATCCAGCTCGAGCAGTGCCGCAGGAAGATGGGGCCTGTGGGCGGCGCCACCCAAACATGCCAATAATACGAGTGCGTGGCTCCCCGGAAGGGGCGACGCGCGCACGCCGACACATGTCTCGGGACACAGTACTACAGGATGTTTGTACGATCTACGGGAAACGATCTGCTACCTGCTACAGGATGTTTGTACGATCTACTACAGGATGTTTGTACGATCTCGGGAAACGGTCTACTACAGGATGCTTCTACGATCTACGGAAACGGTCTAATATAGAACATGATGTCTCGGGAAACGATCTACTACAAGATGATTGTACGACATGCTCGGTTCGGACGCACGCCTCCAAGGACGACTCATAGTATCAGTAGTTCCTTCTGAGTCCCAGGTCTCTGGAGATCTGGTCGAGACTTCTTGCGATGTTTTTTTCTGCGACGACGGATCTCAGCGTACAGTCGACCCGCCTGGTAAGGATGAACGATTTTCCAAGGAGACCCTTGCATCCTTCCACTTCGGCCGATCCTTGGCCGCGTTCGCTGGCCGCGCCCCGCTCGCAAAGTTCCGATCGTGCGCCCTGGCTGTCCGCGTTGACTATAGGCCCAGACCCCCTTTTGTCTATCCTTAGCCGCGTTCGCTGGCCGCGCCCCGCTCGCAAAGCGCCAGCGTGGCCTTCCGGGGCCCTGGCATCCTCATCGTGCTCCCTGGCTGTACGCGTCGACTGCAGGCCCAGACCCCCCTTTTGTCTATCCTTGGCCGCGTTCGCTGGCCGCACCCCGCTCGCAAAGCGTCGACGTGACCTTCCGAGGCCGGAGGAGGAGGAGGAGGAGGAGGAGGAGGAGGAGGAGGAGGAGCATGCTCATCCTGCGCCCTGGCTAGGCGCGCTGACCTGCAGGCCCCAGACAGACCTCCCCCGCGGCGGGCCTGTGCCCGTGGACCCCCGCGGCGCGTCCGCGTTTGGCGCCGCCCCGCCGCTTCAGGTTTCACGTCACATGGGGGTTGATAGGCCTCCTACCCTGACACGTCGATTAGCGAGTGGGCCGTCTTCGGTCCGCGAGAGGGCGTCGCAGCCGTCATTTTGCGGGTCCAGGTCCGTCGGTTTCGGTCCCAGGCCGTTTTCGCTAAAGGGAGGTTTACTAAACGGAGTCGTATTCACCGCCGTGTCATATGGGGGATTCAGGAGGGAAACAAACACACAGACAACAATCGCTGACTCCCAGGAATATATATGGGAAATATGGGAAGTGGTCGGGAAGACGAACACCCAGAGAAAATATGTGAAAATGTATGGGGCATCCTGGGATTTGTGTCTACCTATTTGTGTGTCCCATGGCCCCTTCAGGGATGTGCTCTCGGGGGGGATGATGCATCGGCACCCCAACTCGTCAGGGGCAACTTTTGGGGTGGAGGTTCGAGGCTCGAGGTTCTCGGGCGTTTTGGTCGGGCCTCGTCGGTTTTCCAGCCTCGGGGTGCCCTCCAGCAGCTGCGGCTCGCAGAGAGCGTTCGGGGGACGCCCAGTTTGTCCCGAACGGACGCCGGAGAGAAGAGCTATGACCCGACAGCTGTAGGGGCTGAGGGGCGGGGGCATCGATCCCCAATCGCCCACTGATCGCGGGCTGGGGCCCGACAGCCCGATAGCCCACCCAGGAACGTGCGGACTGGCCAGCGGGGGCCTGTCGCCGATCTATCCGCGGTGCATCGCCGATGCCAGCTCGATGTTGCCCCCACCCCCTTGAGGTGTCCCCCTCACCGCCACCCTCCCAGATCTCCGCCGGAATCATTTTTCACGCTTCGCGTGACCCCTGCCAGCCCATTCGGAAACTCTGCCCATGAGAGTTGTCGGGCCAGGGGACGAAGAAACACATGTAGTGAAACAGAGCGGGCAACCAGGGTGAACAGAGAGGTCTCTGGGAGCGAGGGGGTTGTCTTCGAGGTCCTCTTCGGGACATCCCTGGGGCCCACAGTTGAGGCGATGGAAGGAGGAGGAGGAGGAGGACGAGGAAGACGACGACGACGACGACGACCACGCCGACGAAGGAACAGGAAAACAATGTGGGCAAGGACGAGGACGAGGAGAAGGAGGAGGAGGAGGAGGAGGACAACGAGGACGAGGACAGAGCCCTGAAATCGGATCTTGGAGCCCTCTTTGGACTCTTTTGGGGATCTTGGGGTCCTCCTCGAGCTTGAGGGGTCTTGGGGCCCTCTTGGAGCCCTCTTGGGGGTCCCTTGGGAACCTAGGAGGGCATCTTGTGGCCATCTTGGAGGCCATCGATCAAAAGAAGGGAGGTTCTAAATGTGCCTTCCCCCCTGGGGCACTCGAACTTACCTCTTGGGGCCCTCTTGGGGCGCGCTTGGGCTGCTCTTAGACGCTTTTCGGGCCGCCAGGGGGGCATCTTGGGCCCTTGGGTCTCCCTTGGGCCATCTTCAGGCATCAAAAGCGCATTGGAACCGAAGAGGAGAGACGGAACAATCATTTATGTTCTGTAGTGTTTGAATGATGTTGGCCTTTTGGGGGACATCATGAGGGGGCTCCAAGAGCATTTGGACCCGTCTTGTGGCCCTCGTCGGACATCTCGCAAGTACGATGGAAGCTTTCGTGAACTACCGTCTGCTATCTTGAGCCATTTGGCAGGCCATCTTGGAGCATCGGAGGCCCACTCGGAGTCATCGTGGGTCTCTTTTGAAGGATATTGGAGTTCTCTTGGAGCTTTTCTGGGGGATCTCGGGGCCCTTTTGGGGCCCTCTTGGAGCCCTCTTGGGGTTCCCTTGGTAGCCCAGGGGGGGCTCTTGGGGTTGGAGGCCATCGATTCAAAGGGTATCATCGATTTGCCTCCCCCCCTGGGGCCATAAAAATTGCAAAACTTGGGTCCGACACCATAATACAACAAATGACAATCTTGGACTTTCTGACGCCCCGCGAACGCCTCAATAAATCTCATGGATGGGGTGGGTAATCTTCCCGGAGGGGAAGAGGTCTTGGGAATAGGAACGACAGAATTCGTTTGACCACTTTGCCCACAGGGCTGGTGGTTTTCCTCACGTTTCGCGTATATTTCGGTCCTTACGCCCTCTAGACTTTTCCATGCGGGCCGCTAATCAAAAAAGTATCTTTACCAGCAGGCGTTCGACTCGTTTCGCGCGCCCGATAACCAAAACGTATCTTCACCAGCAGCCCATTCAGAAACGTTGCCCATGAGGGCTGACGGAACATGGGAGGAAGAGACGCATGTTGAATCATGGTGAATTGGGAAGCAGAGGAGGAGGGGGAGGATGAGCATGAGGAGGAGGGGAGGAGGATTGCCCAGAGCATCAAGAGGGCCTCAAGCCCGAGGGCCAGGAGGGCTGGAGGAGGCCGGGGCAGGAGGCGGAGGGGAGGAGGGGGAGGAGAAGGAGGAGGAGGAGGAGGAGGAGGAGGAGTAGGAGGAGGAGGAGGACGAGGAGGAGGAAGAAGAGGAGGAAGGACGAGGAAGAGGAGAGGAGGAGGAGGCGGAGGAGGACAGATGACAACGACGAGGAGGACGAGGAGGAGGAGGAGGAGGAGGACGAGGAGGAGGAGGAGGACGAGGAGGAAGACAAGAAGGAGGAGGAGGAGTAGGAGGAGGAGGAGGAGGAGGAGCAGGAGGAGGAAGGACAATGATTCCCTTCCGAAGCTGTCATCGTGCTGCCTCCGCCCTGGTCTTCTCTCCCCGCCCCCCCCCCGACGGCCGGCCCTGCCGGCAGGAGCGGGCCGTGGCCGCCGAGCGGCGGGCGGCGCACCACGACATGGAGCTCAGGGACTCCCGGCGGCCCTCGCCCCGCCGAAAGTCAGGCGATCGCAAACATGGATCGGCGGCGGGGCCCCCAGGGCGGGTCTGGGGACCGATTTTGAGCGTATTTGCCCTTCCCGCCCCCCCTCCCTGGCCGCCTTAACCGGGCCGAACGAAAGGGGATAGGGAAAGGGGGGGGGGGGGACGAAATCTGCTGCATGCAGCTGGTTTCGGCCCCGCCGCCGGGCCCAGTCCTCGATTCATGGGCGCCTTCTGGCGCCGGGAGGCGCTGGGAAAATCAGCTGCGTGTGCTGATTCTCTACCCCACCCTTTGCTATCCCCCCCTTTCGTTCCCCCGACTTCAGTTGGAGGATCCATGGCCGATGCATCGGCGATGCGGCTCGATGTGGAGACCGATCTTCTCCACGCCGACGTCACCGATGCATCGCCGCAGACGTCGCCAATGCAATGGCGATGCATCGGTGATGCGTCGCGATCCGCCGACCCCATCCACTCGAACCCCCTATGGGAGCGCAGGGGCAACGTTTCGGGGGGGAATAGGCTCAGGAAGTTTCGGTGCCTGGGCCCTCACTGGGCCCCGGAACCGGCAGGGCCGTTTTTGCACCGTTTGCGAATATGTATCTCTTGCAAACGAGAACGGTGACAAAAAACGGCAACCGGAAACGGCAACACAGACGGCTCCGGAATTGGAACCAGAACCAGATGCGGCAAACAAAAACAGCGACGGAACCAGAACAAATCCAGCGCCAGAGCTTTGGGTGCGAATTCATGGAGGGCAATAAATGGGGGGGGAATGGTGCCCTGTTCGGGCCTTGAAGGCCCCCTCTTGGCCCGAAAGGGCCCCTCTGTGGGCCCCAGAGCGCCCTTTCACGTAAGAGCGACCCTTCGCGGGAGCGACCTCTGGTCCGGGCCCAATGGGGTCCCCCGATCGCCGAGCGCGATGCGGTAGTAGCGTCGTGCGCGCTCGTGTGTTGGTCCTCCCAGTGGCCCCCAAAAAGCCGCGCACCAAAGGCCACTCTTACCCAGACCGAAGCAGAAACGGCAACACGGAACTGACAACAAAAACGGCTCTGTCGTTTCCAGAGCCCGCTGAGCTTGGGCCGGCCCAGGGCGGTCTCCAGCAGCTGCTGCGCCCCCTCGAGTGCGCGCTCCTGGGGGGCCGGCATCGTCCTGACCGCCCCTACCCCTTGTGCGCGCCGCCAACTAGCGATGTTCGATCATGGGCCCTTGGTTCAACGAAACCGTTCGCGCCGAAGACTGTCGAAGACCGTCTGAATGCCGTCGAAGACCGCCAGAAGATCGCCCAAGACCGCCGAAGGAGGAGGTCCATGGGCGAACATGAGGTGTCAGAATAATCCTGACTGTGGAGGGGTACCCTTCTGTTCTTTGTGTTCGGGCTTGCGGGCGCCTGCAGGACCTGCGGCGCCGCTGCGCCTTCGCCGAGCGCGAGGCGGACGAGATGAGGGAGGCGCGACGACGACGACGACGGACGACGACGCCGCCGCCGCCGACGACGACGACGGACGACGGACGACGGACGACGGCCGACGGCCGACGGCCGACGGCCGACGGCCGACGGACGACGGACGACGACGACGACGACGACGACGACGACGACGACGACGACGACGACGACGACGACGACGACGACGACGACGACGGACGGACGACGGACGACGGACGACGGACGACGGACGACGGACGACGGACGACGGACGACGGACGACGGACGACGGACGACGACGACGACGACGACGACGACGACGACGACGACGACGACGACGACGACGACGACGACGACGACGCCTTCGCCGAGCGCGAGGTAGCCGGGACTACGACGGCGGCGGCGGCGGCGACGGCGACGACGACGACGGCGGCGGCGGCGGCGGCGGCGACGACGACGACGCCTGCGCCGAGCGCGAGGTAGCCGGCCAGCGGGGAGAGCCGAAGGGGATAACGTCAGCTTGTGGTGAACAAAAGGTGCCGTGGGCCGGAGATCACAGAAGCTGCCGCTCGTCTTGGATTGAATGCCCAAGGAGGTCTTTAATGTAAGACCCCCTCCTTTGTTTCTCGGCGGTGAAAAAGACTGGTCCTAAAACCTCCTCGGCGCGGCGGAGATTGTTTTCCTATGTTGTTGTGAGTGCTGGAATCGTGTTGGGCTTTGTTGTTCTCTCAGGGAATAATGCCCCCTGGGCTACCCTCCACTATACCTGCTAAGGAGGAGGGGGGATGAAGAGAAGAAGGAGGAGGAGGAGGAAGAGAAAAGGGGAGGAGGAGGAGGAGGAGAAATGAGTGTGAGAGGAGGAGGAGGAGGAGGAGGAAGAGGTGGAGGAGGACGAGGAGGAGGAGGAGGAGAAGGAGGAGGACGAGGAGGAGAAGGAGAGGGAGGAGGAGGAGGAGGAGGAGGAGGAGGAGGAGGAGGAGGAGGAGGAGGAGGAGGAAGAGGAGAGGCAAGATGAGGAGATATTGAACAGGGGGGCTCCTGTGAGGGCCGCACCCTGGCGCATGAGAGTGCAATGAGCCGCTGCATGAGAGCGCTGCTGGCGGGCGCCGCGGGGAATGGCAGAAAACCAAACCGTCAATAGGTCCGCCGAACAAATATTGAATTACACCTGATTAGGGGGGTTCTCAAGACCTTTCGAGGTGAACTCATCGGCGAATAGTGCCCGGAAGCGCGGCAGCGCCCCAGAAGTGCTCACAGAAGGCTCAACTGGCGCCCACTAGCGAGCAATAACACCGAATACTGCCATGCGAGGGAGATGCATCGTGTCCGCTTGCGCGCGACTGGGCGCGCTGCTGGGCGCCGTGGGGACGACCCGAAGATTCCGTGACTTGTTCTTCAACGATGCCCCCCCGCCTCCGATGGCTGGTGAACGGACCCTGCGGGGCTCGAAACTGACTCTTTACAGTGCCGCGCGCGGCACGCTGATCGCGGGCGCCGGCGAGGGGAGCGTGTGCTCCCGCTGCACGGGGAGATCGGGGACGAAGACCGACAGCAGTCCCTGCCCACTCAGGCACGCGCAGAGGCGGAGGGCAAGGGGAGGGGGGAAGGCTTCTTAGAAGCACCCCTGCTTCTCAGAAGGCGCGGGCCTTGTCTACAGATGGAGGGCCGGCGCCTCCCAAGAAGCAGCCTGCTTCTAAGAAGCCTTTCCCCCTCCCCCCACCCCCTCGTGCGCGCCGCCAACCACCTCGAGCAGGGCTCGCTGCTGATGCCCGCTCCAGAAGCTGCCCCTCGGGGACGAGAGGTCGCCTGCCCAGCACTGGCTGTTTTCGGCGTTGGGCAGCTGCCCGTCCTCGTCTCGGGCGTGCCAAGCACTGGAGGATGAATTCACCCACCCCTCGGCATCGCTCGGACGTGTGCATTTTCTCAAGGCGAGGCCCATCGAGGAGCATCTAACAGGATCGTCCTGCGAAAAAGTACACGTGCGAAACCGAACAACGCACGGGAAATGGACGTCCGAGCGATGGCGAGACCCTGCTTTCGCTCCTGGGCACGACCAAGTCGTGCCACGCGCCTCCTCGTCGATCCGCCTGGCCGCTGCGGGCCACCCCGCGCTCGGGGGAAACGTCAGCCTGCTCGGAGGGGGGGGGGGCGGGGCGCGGGGAAACATCGACCCCGAGACGCCCAGTCCTCGACGACTTTGGCCCGAGTGCCCCGACCTGCCCAGGAGCATGGGGGCTCCCCATCGGGGGCATATCACCGATCTCCTGGCGATGTACGGTCGGCCCTGATTAGTAGGTCAACCTTTCGACTGAAGGGTGCCCTCGTGTCCCGTGTCTCGCGACCCATGCCTCCCACATACTTGTGGCAATGTGGCCCTCGGAAGGGTCTTGTGTCCTCTCGCGCGTCCTGCCCAATCGAGTCCGACTGTATCGTCGATTCCAGGGTCCTCCGATCGATCCGGTCCGATGTTGGACTCGATCCCGATGTTCCAACGATCCGACGCGGCCCGATGCCTGCGTGGCGCTGCTGTGCATCCTGGCGCAGCCGTCCCGATAGGGAATGCTCGATGCCGTGCCGGTGCGGCCCGATCCGACGCACCCTCCAGTCAGAGCCGATCTCCTGGCTCGATGCTGATTGATGTTGCGACTCCAGGTCGCTGTCATGCCCCCCTGAGTCCATTTGGGCCTTTCCCGAATCCGTGCTGGCCTCGTTTCTGCCGGCGTCGTCGTCGTGGTCGTTGTGCGTGCTGCTCTGCTCCAGACTTGTGCCCCTTATATGCAGTGACCACCACCACCCCCCGAGCCAGCCCCCCCCCTCGGGTCCGCTTTAAGAGCCTCTACCTCACAGCTCGGCGTGCGTGCCAAAATTCACGCGGCGAGCGGCGCGGGAACGAGAGCGCTGGCAGACGGACACTTTCTTACTGGCTGAATTACTTAGTGACAGACACACGCACACGCACACGTACACTCGCGAACATACGCGCACATTCACACACACACACAGTCCCCATTCACTCTACACGTTTACGTATACGTATGCATGTATGCATGTATGTATGTAGGTATATAGATATATGTGTATGTACGTATGTACGTACGTATGCGAATATGCATGTGTGTCTACACCTATGTGCGGTTGTGTGTATGTTTGTATGTGTGAATGTGTGTATGCATGTGTGTATGTGTGTATGTGTGTATGTATGTATATATATATGTATGTATGTATGTATGTATGTACGTATGTATGTATGTATGTATGTGTGTGTATGTATGTATGTATGTATGTATGTATGTATGTATGTGTGTATGTGTGTATGCATGATTGTTTGTCTGCCTGTATGTATGTCTGTATGTGTATGCATGTATGTATGTGTGTATGTTGAAGTGTGTGTATGTACATGTGTGCGTGTGTTCGTACTTACGTATGTAGGTGGGTTTGTATGTCTGTATGTGTATGCATGCATGCATGTAGGTCGGTGGGTCGGTAGCTAGGGATGTATGGATGTATGCATGTGTATGTATGCATGTATGGTTGTAAGTCACGTATGCTTGGTATGTATGCGTCGTATAGTGATGTGTGTATGCACGTATGCATGTGTCTATGTGGACGTGTTTGTGTATGCATGCATGTATGCATGCATGCATGTATGTAATGTATGGATGTAGGTACGCATGACTGCATGCATGCATGTATGTATGCATGTATGAATGGCGTTGTGTGTATGTATGCATGCATGTATGTATGCATGTAAATATGTACGTCTGTGTGTATGTGTGTATGCATGCAAGTATGTTTGTGTGCGTGTGTGTATAAGTGGTGTATGTATGAATATGTGTGTATGGACTTATGTGTGCAGGTATGCCAGCACGTATGTATGCATGAATGCTTGTATGTGTACATGTATGGTTGTATATATATATATGTGTATGCATAAGTGTTTGTCTGTCTAGATTGTTCGGCAGTGCACACGCATGCGTATACACATATTCAGGTACACTTACGTATATCTGTATATATAGATGCAGTGTATAAATGCATGCACATATGCATACTCACAGTCATATGCACATACATAGCGATACATATACATATACATTGCCGATACATATATACATAAACACATATGCGTATACATACATGTGCATATGCATATGCATCTATACATATACACATGCACAGACATAATGCCAATACCTGTACCTAAACCTATCTTACACATACAAATCCAGACACTTGTATGTAGACACATAAAGACGACAGCGCCCACGCGCTCACAACCACTTGTCCTCGAGCGGCCGAGTGACGCCCGTGCGGCGAAGGCTGACGCGGGGCGCGCTTGGCGCCCCACTACCTCTACATGCGCGCCTCTGTCCCAAGACGCGCTGCCAGCTCCAATCGACGGACGCACGGGAACGGAGCGCGTTTCCCACGAATCCGCCTCCCCGAGAGGCGTCGCGGGAGGAAAACGCATCCGCATCCGCGGCCTCGCGGGCGGGGCCCCTGGGCCGCGACCCCGCGCAACACGGGGCGCTCTTTCCCGCGGAGGGCCCCCCGCGCGGAGCGCATCCGTGCGACCGCGTGTCCGCAGGATCGCGCCCCGGAATCCAGACCTTTGTGGGCCCCGGAAACGGCAGGGCCGTTTTTTCACCGTTTCCAAAAAGATGTCCCTTGAAAATGGAAACGGCAAAAAAACGGCGACCGGAAACGGCAAACAACAGCTCCTGGATTGGAATCGGAGCCGGAACCAGTCAAACAATGGCGACGGAACCGGTAAACAAACGGCGTCGGAACCGGCAAAAAAACAGCAAAACGGAACCGGTAACAAAAACGGCCTTGTCGTTTCCAGGGCCCGTTAAGTCCAGACCCCGACGGCGCGGAGACGGACGTCTCCGCCGTGCCGTGCGGCGCGGGGAGCCCGCTGGCCGGGAGGGCGCGCACCGCGGCGCCGGCAGCACGGCAGAGCTGGGCCGGGCGGGGCGGCAGTTACCAGCCTATATCCTTATCCCTAAGATTGGCACGCCAAAAGGCGATGACAATCTTAGGGATTCGTCTTTTTTTCAAAAACAAACAAGGGAATCCCTAAGATTGGCATCGTGATGGAGAGGTGCCCAGCATAGGGATAGGGATATGTTCCAGGCTAGTAATGCAGGGGGGGGGGGGGGGGGCCGGCGGAGCAGCGAGCGACGGCACGCAGAGGCCAGGCGCCAGCACGCCCGAGGAGAGGGAGGACATCGGGAGCCTTGCGAGGCGGGGGTCGATGCAAACGGGGGTCGGCCAGGGCGCCAGACCCTGCAGGATCCTGCGAAGACCCCCTCTGGCTGACCCGGGTCAGCGAGCCGCTCGTGGCCGCGAGGCGGCCGCGCGTATTGGCTGACCCGGGCTTGCGAAGATCTGCGTTGCAGTTTTTTTTTCCCTGCATCTCAGTTTTTGGTTTCTTGCTGACCCAGGTCTGGGTTGACCCGGGTCAGGAGATCCCCGAGATTAGCCGCGCAGACGCGCGAGCACGCGCAGCCTCCTGCCGCCCGAGCCAGGCCCCGTGGGGACCAGAGATTCCCGTGGGCGTCGTTTGGACGCGTGCATGGTTTCTCGGCGAGGGCCGTCGAGGAGCATTCTATTCTGGATCATCGTGCGAACAAGAACACGCATGCGCGCAAAGGCGGCAACTGCACGCAGGGTGGCCGTCCGAGGGATGGCAAGACACAGGAGCACGCGCAGCCTATTGCCGCCCGATCCGAGCTCTCCATGGGACCCAGATCTCCGGCGTCACCCCAGACATGCTCGGCCTCGCACATGCGGTCCGAGCAGATGGGGTCGGAGGATCGCGCCGCATCGCCGATGCGGCTCGATGTGGAGCCCGATCTCTTCTCCACGCCGACGGCTCCGAGGCACCGCCGACGTCGCCGATGCGTCGCCGATGCGTCGCCGCTGCGTCGGCCTTCCGTCGGCGAGGCGCGGCGGTCCTCCGACACCACCTGCTCGGGCCCCGCCCGGGCGGCCTCCGACCCCCGGTGTCACCCCAGGCATGCTTGCGTTGTGTCTGCGTCGGCCCCTCCTCCTCCTCCTCCTCCTCCTCCTCCTCCTCTTCCTCCTCCCCCTCCTGGAGCGGCGCGCGCGCGCAGTTCTTCACCGAGCGCGTTCCGCGACTCGCAGAGTGCATGCTCGCAGACGTCCGAAGACCGCCTGTCTGCTTCGACGCCATTTTTCTCGCAGATCCCCCGCGGGGGCTCCAGGCCATTTTTCGAGCAGACAGATCGACCCAGACACCTCCGCACCTCCCAGACAGATCGAAACAGACCCCCCCCCGCGGGACTCCCTCGGGCATCAAACTCAGACCCGACCCCCTGTCTCCAAGACAGGTTGAGCCAGACCCCCCCCAACTCAGACCCCCCTCCCTTTTATTACAAAAGTTGGAGTACTCTGCGAGTAGTGGAACGCGCTCGTCTCGACATCTCACATCACACGCTTGTTGGTGGGCGTGCTGTTTCCCCATTCCGCTCGGGCGGCGCTGTGCTGTCGTGTGTCTTTGTGCGGCATGCTCGGGTCGGACGTGCTCCGCCGACGGAGACACGTGCAGTCGAGCCTGGTGACAGTCGAGCCCGGGGCAGGGGATCGAGGTCGGCTCGGGGAGGGCACCCTACTGTTAAGTCGGGCGTGTCCTTCTACAGGGGGAATAATTAACAATAGTCCAAACATAGAATAGAGGCTATTCATGTTTTATGGTTTGAGCATTATGGGATCTTTGGGGGGGAAAACAAATGTCGCCCAACATCCGCCTGTATGGGAACAGGCCCGACCTAACCCTACTGTTCTTCCTGTTCGTTGGATGTTCTTGTGCATCCTGGGGGAGGGTATACCCTCGAATGCTCTTCATTTTGGCCGGCGGAGGGTCTCATGTGATTGAAGGACGTTGTTTCTGTCTTGGGTCCGATTGTAGAACGCGTGCCCGGTCAAGGCAAGTGTGCCTTTATGTCTTGCGTTCGTTCCCCATGTCCTCGCGTTCCTGCGGCAGCGGGGCTCTCGGAAGGGTCTTATGTCCTCTCCCGACTCCGTTCTATCCAAAATGCAGAGGAGTCGCAGGACAACGCCATGTGCAATTTTACGATCGAAGCGGACCAGAATGTCATACCCCGTTTTTGGCAGAAAGGAGTGTGTTTCATTGAGTGCGGAACACTTCTCGGGATCTGCGCCATGTTTCCCTGCGTCCCTTACCGCACACGAGCAGCACCTCGCTCCGCCTGGCCCCATCCAAGGCTCCCCCTTGAAATCGCTCGGACGTGTGATTGTTTTTCCTCGGCGAGGACCGCTGAGGAGCATCTTGGATCATTCTCGGAGAATTAACGCACGAAGTCGAGCAATACACGGGAAATGGACGTCCGAGCGATGGCCCCCTTCCTCCCGCGAGGCCGAGGCGCACCTGCGGGAGAAGCGCCAGGAGCCCGGGTCAAGCAGTGGCGAGGCGTCTTGGCTTGCCTATAGGCCCACCAAAGACTCTCCTAACAGCTTTATGTGGTCTGCACGAAATGCCATCCGAGCATCTCTTGCTGGGGCTGTCTTCCTTGAACGCATCGGCTTCTATGTTCTACGGACATCGTTCTTGTTCTTAGGACATTTCTGGATTCTAATCGGCAACGCGCAGAGGGGGGTAGGGGGAGGGGGGAAGGCTTCTTAGAAGCACCCCTGCTTCTTAGAAGGCGCGGGTCTTCTCTATAGACGTAAGGCCGACGAAGCCTTCTAAGAAGCCCTCCCCCCTCCCCCTACCCCCCCGCTGCGCGCCGCCAATCTCAGAGCATGCCGTGGTAGACCTACAGGAATGCCGGGACGGTCGGACCCCTGCTCCAGGGGAGCGCCTGTTCGGCGCCCCGCCCCGCACGGGGCCTCTCGGCGGGGCCTTGGGGGCAGAGGGTCTGGGGGGAGGGGGGGACCGGCGGGCGCCTCCGGGCTCTGCCGAGGGGGGGGGGGGAGGCGGACCTGCGGAGGAAGGGGAGCAGGAGGGAATAAAGCAGGAGGCGCAGACAGGACAAGAAGAACAAGAAGAAGCAGGAGAAGGAGGAGGAGGAGGAGGAGCAGGTGGAGGAGGAGGAGGAAGAAGAGCCGCAATGGGGGGGATGTGCGGTTCGATCGGCTCTGCCGCGTTGCGGGCGGTTGCTCCGCTCGGTCGGTTCGGTTCGTGCGGTTCGGTCGTCGGTGCGGTCGGTTTTCGGTTTTCGGTTTTGCTGTCACCGTGGACGAGCTTGGGCAGTAGGGGTAGCACGATGAGGAAGAGGAGGAGCAGGAGGAGGGGGAGGAGGAGGAGGAGGAAGAGGAGGAGCAGGAGCAGGAGCAGGAGCAGGAGGCGGAGGAGGAGGAGGGAGAAGGATGGCAGCGCGATGAGGAGGACGGGGAGGAGCGGGTGGGAAGAGAGGGGGAAGCGAAGACCGCGGGGCAGCTCGAGGGCAACGCCCATCGGAGGCCCGTGTGCTGTTTCTGATCGGTGCGGAGTCCCCCTCCCCTGGGCGGCGCCGGAGGCTGCCGGGCGGGTCCAGCGTCGATGCTAGGGGCAGGCGCAGACCAGCGAGAGGCTGTGCTGTTGCAGCCTGAAGTGTGCGAGGGGCAGGGGAAGCGGGACGGGTGGGGGCGACGACGGCCTCTGACGTGCCCTGCCAGGCCCGACAAGGCTACGTTTTCCTCTCCGCAGGCGCTGCCCGTTTCAAGCAGAGGTCGTCCGCCCACCAGCCGCCGTTGTCTCGCGTACGTTTGTGTTCCCCCCTTGAAGGCTACAGTGCCGTTTTTATTACATGCTCCGCGTGCGGATCATGTATTAAAAATGCAGCGATTGAGTATTAAAAACAACGATGAGTTCATCCATACATTTATTCATAAATCAGTCGTATGGTAACAATCCTATATTTTTAAACATCGTATGTATTAAAAGATGCCCTGTACGGAGGCCACCTGAGCTTGTGTGGGGCAAGCTGGGCCCCTCCTGGGCCAGGGCCTCTGCAGCTGCGTCGCAGGGCATCTCTGCGCGCGTCAAGAACGTCAGGCAGTGTTTCTTCCACTGCGTCAGCGTGGTAAGCGGTTTCCGTTTGTGTCGTAGTCATTTCGAGGTATCTCGGTTTTTCGTGGACGCAAAAACAGCTCGAGGAAAACAGGTGCCATAGAAGGCAATCGAGAGGTGGAGGTCATCTGATGCATCTTGGAAAAATGGTGGGCCTTCTTGAGGTCACAACTAGAATCTAGCTGGTCATGGAGGTTGACAAGTTCTTACATAACTCTACAGTGAAGTTGGTGATTCCCCCTTGTGAGGTTTTCGGGCTCGAGCACTCCCAAACGACAACCTTGACCACTGTGGAGGGGGGGAATGCGAGTTGGGCATGCAAGCGGTGGATCGACGGATTTGCGTGCGGTGCGGAGGCGGGCATTTCCAAAGATCTTCCTTGTGTGTGGTTTCCCTCCGCTCTTCTGCCTCTACCTCTCTCTCTCTCTTTCCCTTTCTATCTCGCTCTTGCTCTCTTCCCCCTCTCTGTATGGCTGTATCTCGCACTTCCTCTCTCTCTCTCTTTCTCTTTCTCTCTCTCTCTCTCTGACTCCCCCCTCTCTCTTTCTTTCTCTCTGTTATGCCCCTTCCCTCTCCTCCTCACGACCCCTCCTCCCCGCTTTCGCTCCGCCGCTGCATCCCCCTCCCTCCCTGAGTCACTCCTCTTCCCCCACATCCCTCCCGCCCTCTCGCAGCCTCCCTGGGTCCATTCCCAGTTCCCCAACGTCGAGACCCTTCTCACCACGTGGAGCCCAGAGGTTTCGACCCATCTCCCCAGATCCGGCCCTTCATCCCGAGCCGTTTTTGTTGGCGGCCCCCGGGTGCCCGGCGAGGGCCGCCAGCGGGCGAAGATAGCCAGATGTCTTCCGTCGTGATGACGCGAGGGGGCCTGGATCCATCGCCCCCCTCTTCCCAGATGCCGCTTGCCCCGGGTGCCCTCGGCCTCCCCCCCCTTCCGTGGCATCTCTCGGACGGGTGAGTGTGTGTGTGTGTGTTTGTGTTTGTTTTTTCGGCGAGGACCATCGAAAGCAGCAGGTTGGCTCACCTTGCGGAAAAATGCGCGCACGACACCGAGAAATGCACGGGGAAATAGACGTCCGAGCTAGGAGGCCACATGCAAACCTTACCCCACCACGCCGCGATTTCTAAGGGGGGAGGTGGGATTCACTTCGTTCGGGACCTCCCGAGCGAAGTGAACCTCACCTCCCCCTTTGAAACCGTGGGGTGGTGGGGTGGGGTTCGCACGAGGCCCCCTACCAGCGATGGCGCGCGTCCCGAAAGCTCCCGACACGGCCAGGAAGTGGAGTGCCTGGTCGACGGCAACGCCGAGCTGCTCGTGGAGGCGCCCTTTTTTCGGCGCCTCGGAGCAGCGCCGCCCCACATAGAGGGCAAGCCTCCTCCTCCGCCTCCTCGTCCTCCTCCTCGTCGTTCTCCTTTTCCTCCTCCTCCTCCTCCTCCTCCTCCTCGTCCTCCTACTCCTCCTCGTCCTCCCCCTTCTCCTCCTCCTCCTCCTCGTCCTCCTACTTCTCCTCGTCCTCCTCCTTCTTCTCCTCCTCCTCCTGCTCCTCCTCTTCCTCCTCCTCGTGCCACCAACGTGTTTTTGAGAGGAAGGTAAGATCTTGAGGTCCGTGTGGTTCCTTGGTGTGGCGGTGATGCCCTGGTTGTTGCCACCTCTCGGCCACGTTGCGCTAATGCTCTCTCGTTGCCCCGCCAGCCCCGACTCCTTCCTTACGCCTCGCTCGTCCTGCTCCTCAATCATCCTCCCCTTCTCTTCATCCTCCTCCTCCTCCTTCTGCTCCTCCATTCCTTTTCCTCATACATAGCTTCTCACAGTCGCCCCCCGAGGCCAGTTTTTAGGGCGGTCCGGGCGTTTCGTCTGAGACTTCCTCACCATGTATGAAACCTGAAGCTTGACAAGCGACAACAGTTTCACATATGGATGGCGGGTCGTTTTCAACATGTGGCTCTCGCCTAAGCGCCGCGCTCATTCGTCTTAACCATCTGCAAAAGCTCCACGGGTTGAGGGCGGCTCCTTTTCAACATGTGGCTCTCGCCTGAGCGCCAAGCACACTCCCTTTAAACATTTTCAAGAGTTTCACGGATTGAGGGCGGCTCCTTTTCAACATGTGGTTCTCGCTTAAGCGCCGCGCGCACTCGTTTTAAACATTTGCATGAGTTTCACGGATCCCCATGGTCAGCGTACCAGAAAAAATAGCGTTTCGGAAGGATTCCGGAATTTGAGGATGCAACAGTTACGATGATTTGCGGTGTTGTGAAGTCCCAGGAATGGCGCTCTGGCAGACTCAGGATTGCCGAGACGCAACAGTCAGGTTGATCCGTGACGTTGAAATCCCGAGAACGACGTTTTGGCATGCGCCAGGGTCTTCGAACGGTTGTCTTCCAACGAGGCAATTCCCTCAGTGGAAATGAACCTTTGTAAGGGGCCTATGAGTAGGGATCCTGGAGGGAGGGTTTATTCCAACACCGTTGATGACCCGTAGGTCTACACTGGTCCTCCTCCTCCTCCTCCTCCTCCTCCTCCTCCTCCTCCTCCTCCTCCTCCTCCTCTTTGCGTTCCCACGGATGCTTGCGTCCGACCGCGGAGCAGTGTTGGAGGGCGTGGAGGGGCACGAGGGAGGGGAGCATGTCGACAGCGTCCAAAGTGTTGGGGGGAACGGGGCCATTCCTTCGCACCCGGGCTCCTCCGACACCATCGATTCGGACCCCTGTGAGACCGCCCCGCCCGGGGGTGAAAGGAGAAGGGGGCGAGATTTCTAAGAAGGCGGCGAGGCTTCTCGGAAATCTTTTTCCTTCCGAGAAGACGCCCCTATTTTCGCAGAAGGCTTAGAGAACTTCCCAGAAGGTTGGAGGCTGTTCGAGCCTTCTGCCACCACCCACCAAGGCACCCGAACCCAACCCGAAGGCCCAAATTTGCCCTCCATTCCCAGTGTGTGGGGCGGCGCGTCTGGGAGTATCGAAAAAACATGTGGAGCCCGCACCCCCCCCAAACCTGAAGTTCGGGTCTTCGGGTTGTGTTGGGGTGGTCTGGTGGGTAGACATTATGGAACGGTCCGCGCCCTCTCCCGGGGAAACCAAAAGGTACCGATACCGCTGATCCACGGACCTTTCCAGGGGTGCGTTCTGACTAGAATTTCGAGGCGAATCCAACGGTGGCGACGGGGGCCTGCCAGGAGGCCCGAGAAGGCGAAAACGGAGCAAGAGTAGCGGCATACCTTTTCCTCCTCCGATCGCATTCCTCCTTGGGTTCGCCGCCGCAACCCCTCCGACCCGAGCTCGCGGCGCGCCGCCCGCGAGGCCGCGGAGGCGCGGGCCTCGCGGAAGCGCGCCAAGGAGGACCGCGACGAGGCGAGGGTGACGGCGCGCCGCCTCGAGGAGGCGCGCCGCGCTGCCGGTGTGGCGGGGCCTCGCTCCACGGCCGTGTCGGTCCGATCGATCCGGTTCGATGTCGCTTTCAGCCGTCCCGATCCTCAGAGGCGGAAAGGGTACCCATACCTCTACCCCTGCCTCGTTTTCCCCTGGTTGGGCCTGCTGGGCGGCCCTCGGCGCCACCGCCGGATTCGCCCCGGAATCCTGGTCAGAAGGCACCCCGGGAGAGGTCCGGGGAGCAGCGGTATAGGTTTCCCCAGGTATCGGTTTCGGCCGTCCCGATCCGAGCTGGTTTCGATTCCCCGACGATCCGATGGGGCCAGACGCTGGCTCGGCGCTGCTGTGCGTCCTGGCGCAGCTGGTCCGATTCGATTCAGACTCCGTGCCACTGCTGATGGGCCCATTTTCCACCACCACTACCATAGGCAGGAGAGGGAGGAGGAGGAGGAGGAGGAGGAGCACCTCCTCATCCTCCCTTCTCCCCCGTCCTACATCTGGTAGTGGTGGTGGAACATTTGCCTATCAATTGCAGCCCGATCCGACGCACAGGTCGAGGCGGTCCAGCGTCCGCGAGTCGCTGAGCGGGCTGTTCCTGCCCTCCTGCCCTGGCCACTGGGTATGCCAAAGACCGCTGGAGACCTCCGGACGACCGCCGAAGACGGTCAGAATCAGCAGGGAAAAAAGACACACAGACACAATGAATCGTCGATTCCACAGACGATATGGGAAAGTATGGGAAGTGGGGGGGGATGACAAAAACCCAGAAAATATTGGCAATCCTGTTACTTGTGTTTACTTATTTGTGTGTCCCAGGGCCCCTTCACAGAAGACCGCCGAAGGCCACCGAAGGCCGATGGGCAACGAGGTGCCAGTGCGGGGCGCAAGACGCGAGGAGGCTGGGACTCGGGCGTGGCAACGCTTTCTTGACGGGCGCGTGTCCTGGGTGTGGACGGTCCAGGTGTCGTGGGGGATGTCCGCAGAGCGGGAGCGCGCGTCAGATTTCAGGCGGGGTCGCCGTCGTGTTCATGATGGCCCCGTCAGGCCAACCCGAGCCCCCCGAACCCGAGTCTTACGCACGTCTCCCCGGCAGTGGTCGAATGCGTAGAGAGCCCGCCCGCGGCCTCCAGCCGGCCCTGGGGCCAGCTCGTGGGATGCCAGACCTTTCTGGTCGCGGCCGACGAGATCGGTCAAAGCAAGCGACGTTGTTTCAAGTTCCCACATCGGTCGCGACCGATCTGCTGCTTTAGGTCTGTCGCGACCGATCGGTCACGGCAGATCGGTCGCGGTGGGTGCCGACTGCTCGCTACCGATCGCGACCGACGTTCTGGTCTCCCAAGATCGCGGCGCCGACAAGCTTGCCTGCACGGCATGTCGTCCCCTCCCCCGCCTTCCCATGCGGCGCTGGGCCGGAGAGGCGTGCAAGCGAGTCTCGATTTGCCCGGAGTCCAGATTTTCTTTCGGGCCTCGCCCGCCACCCCCACTTCTCACTTCGCGCGAGTAAGTGTACCGCAGTCTATGGAACAATTGCCTCTATGATGGACTCGGAGGGCACGACGACGACGATCGAGGCCCGAGGTTCAAGGACAGGTTCCCAGGCCCGCTCGCGTCGTGAACAAAAAGTGTAACGACTGCCAGGTTTCTACTATTTTTGGCCTCGGGGGGCCCCAGGAGCGTCAACAAAACGACTCGGGATGAATGGCCTGCCCCGGGGAAGGGGTCGAGACTCTGCTGGTCCTCGCTTCGGGTGTTGCTCGAAGTACCCCTGGCCCAAGGTATCCCCGGGGTTCTCGGGGCGGCCAGGACTGCCCAGGAAGATAAGGGACAATGTGGGAAGTGCGGGGGGGGGGGGAACACGAAAACCCAGAGGATGTGGGAAGATGTGGGGAATCCTATTATTAGGATATATTGACTTCCCCATATCCTAAGATGGGGTTCTTGTTATTACTCGGACGCCGCCGACTCCAGAGAACCTGCTCATACACAGACTTACTCATAGTCAGACCTACACATACTCAGACCTTCTCTCATAGTCTGAGTTACTCAACGCACGGACTGAGATTTACTCATACTCAGACCTAGTCATACTCAGACTCGCAAGGGGAGCCGCCAGGGGTGTTTTCACGGGCCCGTTCGAGGCCAGTTTGTGGGGATGTCTCAGGCGGTTTGCTCGTCGTCATGCCCAACATCCTTTGCTTTCAGAGCAGGCTGTGAGGATGTCTCAGGCGGGGCGCTGGTTTCAGCACCCCTAAGGGGAGCCGCCAGGGATGGTTTCACGGGCCTGTTCACGGCCAGTTTGTGGGGATGTCTCAGGCGGTTTGCTTGTTGTTATGCCCAACGTCCTTTGCTTTCAGTGCAGATTGTGAGGATGTCTCAGGCAGGGCGCTGGTTTCAGCACCCCTAAGGGGAGCCGCCAGGGGCGTTTCCACGGGTCAGTTCTCAGGTGGTTTGCTCGTTTTCATGCCCAACATCCTTTGCTTTCAGAGCAGATTGTGAGGATGTCTCAGGCGTGGCGCTGGTTTCAGCATCCCTAAGGGGAGCCGCCAGGGATGTTTTCACGGGCCCGTTCGCGGCCAGTTTACGAGGATGCCTCATGTTGTTTGCTCGTTGTCATGCCCAACGCCTTTTGCTTTCAGATCAGATTGTGAGGATGTCTCAGGCGGGGCGCTGGTTTCAGCACCCCTGAGGGGAGCCGCCAGGGGTGCTTTCACGGGCCCGTTCGCGGCCAGTTTGTGGGGATGTCTCAGGCGGTTTGCTCGTTGTCGTGCCCAACATCCTTAGTTTTCAAATCAGATTTTGACGATGTCTCAGGCGGGGCGCTGGTTTCAGCACCCCTAAGGGTGTTTTCACGGGCCCGTTCGCGGCCAGTTTGTGGAGACGTCTCAGGCGGTTTGCTCGTCGTCATGCCCAACAGCCTTTGCTTTCAGAGCATATTGTGAAGATGTCTCAGGCGGGGCGCTGGTTTCAGCACCCCTAAGGGGAGCCGCCAGGGGTGTTTTCACGGGCCCGTTCGCGGCCAGTTTACGAGGATGCCTCATGCGGTTTGCTCGTTGTCATGCCCAACGCCTTTTGCTTTCAGATCAGATTGTGAGGATGTCTCAGGCGGGGCGCTGGTTTCAGCACCCCTAAGGGGAGCCGCCAGGGAGTAGGACACGGGCCCGTTCGCGGCCAGTTTGTGGGGATGTCTCAGGCGGTTTGCTTGTTTTCATGCCCAACATCTTTGGTTTTCAGAGCAGATTGTGAGGATGTCTCAGGCGGGGCGCTGGTTTCAGCATCCCTAAGGAGAGCCGCCAGGGGGCAGGACACGGGCCCGTTCGCGGCCATTTTGCGGGGATGTCTCAAGCGGTTTGCTCGTTTTCATGCTGCGAGGAAGGAGATGAGACGTGCTGGTCCCTTGGGTCGTGCTCTGGCACGTACCCTCTGGGACGCACGGAGGAAGGAGTGGAGGCGTGCTGGTCCCTTGGGTCGTGCTCCCGCACGTACCCTCTGGGACGCACGGAGGAAGGAGTCGAGGCTTTGGCCCAGAGTCTGGAAGGAGCTCACTCTGACTCATACTCACTCACTCGCATTAGGATTCACTCGTCTTCGTCGGCCCTGTCACCCATGTGGACGCGTTATTACAGTCAAGCGCTCAAGAACAGACGCTCACTATGGCATGACAGAAAACATGAGATGCACATATGGGGAGCTCCACGCAGTGAGTAATTGTGTGTCCCAGGGCCCCTACATCTTAACCCTTCTCTCCGGGTTTTCTAGTTTTTTGGGGGGAACATGGCCCCCCGAATCCCCTTCTCTCAGGCGGTCCTGCTGCGAGGGGCGACGACAATGGGGAAGTCGAGGAGGAGAAGGAGCGGGAGGAGTAGTACAGTCGGACCGAGGCACAAGATCGAGGTCGGTCGAGGGAGGGTACCCTGGTGTTTTTCGTGTGTGTGTGTGTGTGTGTGTGTGTGTGTGTGTGTGTGTGTGTGTGTGTGTGTGTGTGTGTGTGTGTGTGTGTGTGTGTGTGTGTGTGTGTGTGTGTGCGTGTGTGTGTGTGTGCGTGTGCGTGCGTGCGTGTGCGTGTGCGTGTGCGTGTGCGTGTGCGTGTGCGCGTGTGCGCGTGTGTGCGCGTGTGTGTGTGTGTGTGTGTGTGTGTGTTGGTTGTTCTCGTGCACCCTGGGGGGGCGGATGTTCTCTGTCTGTTTTGGCCGGCGGGGAGTATCGCGTTCTGAGGGGATGTTGTTTTCTGTCCTAGGTTCGACTGTTCGACGAGGGGAATGGTGTAAGAAGGAGGAGGAGGAGGACGAGGAGGAGAGGGAGGAGGGAGCAGGGAGGAGGGAGGAGGGAGGATGGAGGATGGAGGAGGGAGGAGGGAGGATGGAGGATCGAAAATCGAGGATCGAGGATGGAAGATGGAGGATGGGGATCGAGGATCGAGGGTCGGGGATCGAGGATGCAGGATGCAGGATGGGGGATGGGGGATGGAGGATGGAGGATGGAGGATAAAAAGATGGAGGAGGGGAAGGAGGAGGAGGAGGAGGAGGAGGAGGACGGGGAGGAGGAGGAGGAGGAGGAAGAGGAGGAGGAGAAGGAGGAGGAGGAGGGGGAGGAGGAGGGAAGGAGGAGGAAGGAGGAGGAAGGAGGAGGAGGAGGAGGAGGACGCAGGACGCAGCATAGAACGCCGAAGCATCCGGAAACGCGACGACGACTATAAAAGTTAGGCAAGTGAGTGTGATAAATCACCAACACTCAAGAGAGACCAGACAAATTAATCATCAAAGGGCGACGCCGGTTGCTGGATGTTTGCCCTCGGCGAGCCAGTCCCTGGCTCGCCGACGGGCCGCATTCGGGGGTTTAAGTGGGCAACGTGCCCCGAGGGCATCGAGCTTGGGGGACCCAAGGGCCACCCGGGCGCCACAGAGCCCACAAAACAAGTAGGGCCCTGCCCGGTGGACTCGATGCCCGTCGCATTCGAAGAGGTGCCCTCCAGCCTCCGCCTCCATCTCGGCAGCGGCAGCAGCAAGAGCAGACTCCCCCTCCCCCTCGACATGCTGACGCCAGCCCAGCCGCTCGGTGGCGGCAGCCAGCTTGGTCAGCATCGGCCCAGGCTCGCACCTCGCCCCTGGCTTCAGAAGCGACTTGCAACCGGCCGGGGTCCTCGCAATGGCCAAACACTTCCTGCACTGAACGGCCGAGGATCCCGGAGCCAAGGGCACGGTGTCGTGAGCCACTACCACCAGCACTGGCCCACGGGGCCGAGGGGCATGGGCGGGGGCTGGGGCAGGCGCCCCAGAAACGTCAGGACGTGCACAAATAATTTGGACAGCCCTCGACAGGAACTGACAGGACATCTTGCAATCACTTAAGGCGGCCTGGAGCGAAGCTACCGACACATCTGCAACCGCAATGTCATGAGCCCCAAGCTTGGCAAAGAAATCAGCCCAAGCATTGCCCATAAAACGCCAGATTTCACCAGCACTCGCATTCTGCTCAATTAACCCCTGCAGCGAAAGGTGCGCAGGAGTCCAGTGGAACTCGGGCCTCGCTGCATGCTGATCACAAACGCGGAAGATCTTGCGCCAGATCGACGCGTGAGCAGCAAGACCACACTCTAAATCGGGGTCCCAGCTTCGCCCTTCATTAACAAACGAGAGGTGGTCACTAATTATGACGGGCGGCAAGGTACCAGCGGGCCCAAGAGAGACGGCCTCAAGGCCGGCCCACCTTTCGCTCCTGGGAACCGTTTGGAAACGCCCCGGGAGCCCGCCAAACCTCGCCCTCAAGGGCCACCCATCGTCCGAAATCTCGACCACACTCCAGCCACATCGAGTGGCCTCGGGAACCGAGCTGTGGAGCCCAGACCCGTCAGTGAACCTAAACCTACCCCAGGGACCTTACGCGAGACCCCAGGAGAGCACGGGCGGCCGAGCCTGGGGAGGAGAAAGCTGAAAATGAAGAGAAGGAACCCCATAAAGAGACGACACCACATCCCACTCAGAGGACCCGAGGTTTTGCCCCTTCTCCCGCAAGGCCTGCCTGTGCTGCCACACATCATCAGAAAACCCGCAGCCGCTGCCTTGGTCCTCACCCGAGGCGAAGGCCTCGGCACAATCAAAGAATTGGTGGCCCATGGATCCCCGCTGGGCTCCACAGAACGTGCAAGCAGCTGACAGGGACAGACCTGCGTCGAGCTTGCGCGCAGGCGGCCACAACCCTCCAGACCACAGAGCACGCATCGACCCCTGCCGGGCACCAGCTGGGAGGGCCAGGAGAGATATGCGCATCGCTCGAGCTCACAAAAACTCAGAACCAGTCGCCTCTGGCCAGTGAAATGGGATACGACGCCACAACCAGCGCTCGACTCCATCTCGCACTAGGCTCCTGACCTCACAAGGCGAACATTCATACAGAGAAATGTGTTCCCCGAGGTCCGAAGTGAGCAAGTGAGGCGCCGACATCCCAGCCGATGCGACGAAGGGTGAGTAGGACGGTAGAAATCGGCCCGAACACTGCTTCCAGGACCCCTGGGGACCAAGCTTGTCACGAATCGTGCACCAACCGCGTCGGAGCCTGTTGGGAGGCGTCCTGCCATCCCAAAGCCAACACGCATATCTGGCAATCAACGGGCAAGTGGCGTCAAAAGTGGGGTCATACATCCTGTCTTTTTGCGTGCAAGTGTAGGCGGTAAGCGAAGCCAAACCGTGCCTGGCGCCTACCAGCTCTCCCGCAAACGACCTAAGCTTCATGAGGGTAGCGTCAGTGAGACCAACGACCCCAGCTCCGTGACTGCCCAACGGCATGATACCGGTGCGCCACAGAGCCAGACCGGCCGCGCGCCCGAGGGTACGAAGGCGACCCCGCCTCCCCAAAACGGTACCCAACCTTTTCCTCTCGAGGACTCTGCGGGCAATGCCACCACCAAAGGTGTCGTGGCCTAAATTCCTGGCTGACTGGAACTGTTTCAAGCCTGGACGCGCGGGCCTTGACAGCCTTAGCCGCCTCTGTGGACGACGCAATATACCCCGACTTGGTGGCCTGGATGAGGACGCCGAGCTGGCGGGTGTAGCCGGCGAACGCCGTTACAGCATTAAAAACCATCCCAGCTAGCTCGGCCCTCGCCCCCACCCACTGGAAGGAAACATCATCCATGAGGCCTCGGGGCACCACAATTTCGAACTCCCTCTTGAGCCTCTGCAGGGGCCTGAGAAGTAGAACCTGCATGAGAGTGGTGGCGTGACTGCAACCCGCCAGGAGGAGGAGGAGGAGGAGGAGGAGGAGGAGGAGGAGGAGGAGGAGGAGGAGGAGGAGGAGGAGGAGGAGGAGGAGGAGGAGGAGGAGGGGAGGAGGAGGGAGGGAGGAGGAGGGAGGGAGGGGGAGGGAGGGAGGGAGGGAGGGAGGGAGGGAGGAGGGAGGGAGGGAGGGAGGGGAGGGGGGAGGGAGGGACGGGGGGGACGGGAGGGACGGGAGGGACGGGAGGGACGGGAGGGACGGGAGGGACGGGAGGGACGGGAGGGACGGGAGGGACGGGAGGGACGGGAGGGACGGGAGGACGGACGGGAGGGACGGGAGGGGACGGGACGGGACGGGAGGGACGGGAGGGACGGGAGGGACGGGAGGGACGGGAGGGACGGGAGGGACGGGAGGACGGGGGGGGGGACGGGGGGGACGGGGGGGAACGGGGGGACGGGGGGGACGGGGGGGGCGGGGGGGACGGGGGGGGCGGGGGGGACGGGGGGACGGGGGGGACGGGGGCGCGGGAGGGGAGGAGGAGGAGGAGGAGGGAGGAGGAGGAGGAGGAGGAGGAGGAGGAGGATTGGGAGACGGGCGAGGGCATCGCCCCCCTCCCCCCCCCCCTCGCAGGCCAGCCCCTCCCTGCTGGCCCCGGGCAGCCCCACCCACCCCTTCGGGGGCCGTCTGCTGCCCCGTCCTTTTCGAGTACGTAGGGGATCTCGATCACAGAACAGAACACTGATGTCCCCCAACTTGGATCTTCCCCAAAATGGACATTCTCCCACATTCATCTACCCCAAACTCGATGTACCCCAGAATTGCTCTTCCGTTGAGTCTACGAGAAATGGGTAGGATGCTGCGTAACTCTACGGAACATGCGGTTTGTTTTTGTAGACTCGGCGGAGACCTCTATTTCGCTGCAAAGACCAGTTCTGTAGTCGATCCCTTGCTCGAGTCTTGGGGCCTTGGGGCATAAGATCAAGGTCGGTTCGGGGGGGGAAGGTACCCTGGTGTTCGTCGTGCTTGCTGGATGTGCTTCTGCATCTTGGGGGGTGTACCGTTGGATTTTCTGTGCGCATTGGCCGGCGGAGGGTCTCATGGTCCTGAAGGATGCTATTCTGGCCTGGGTCAGGCTACAGCAGGGGTCTTGTGAAGGAGCGATGGTCCTAAGGTGTCATTGTCCTGTGCAGCTGCACCGACAGTGCGCGGCCAGCGTCGGCCCGCATTGTCCCGCCCATGTCGTGGTGAACGGCTTCTTTGGGCAAGCACGCGTTGGCAGAGCTTTTGGCAAGAATCCCCATGAGATCCCCGCGGGAGTTGCCGCGACGACCACCTGCAGCGCCGACTCTAGCCCAACGAGAAAGGTCGCCAATATCAGGATGGTCGCCACACGATCTGAGGATCATCGAACATCCTCGAGCGGAACGGGGTGGTCGCCATCAAAGAAGCCGGGGAGGGCCCCTCCTCCCTCCCCGACTAACTAAGAGAAGCTCATGGCGCTGGTGTGCATCCTGGCGCGGCCGATCCAATTCGATTTTGACCCCGTGCTGATGCCGGCTCGATCCGACGCCGATCCGATTCACCTCTTCGATGCTCATTGATCCTGCAGGGAAGCTGGGAAAAGCTGCCTGGGCCAGCCCTGCCGAGGATTCCAGCCCCTGGCCAGCATGCCTCGGCGGTGTGGGCTCGTCAGCCACGGTCATTTTTTCTGGGCCTTACACAATTCCCATCTTCCAATTCTTTGGATACCATGATGTTCCGGTCGCGATCGGTAGCGACCGAGGGGTCGCGACCGATTCTGAAGCTAATCGGTTGCAGCCGATACCAGGATTTTAACGGCATCCAATGATCCAGAATCCACTCCGTGATTTGTTTCACGCGGACCCTGGAGGTTTCGACCTATTGCCCAGGACTGGCTTCCCATCCTGAGTCGTTCCTTAACAGTCAACCCGCACAGTAAGGATGGGCAACCTTCCCAAGGTTACCCTTGTATCCTTGCCCCTTCGGCCCATCCTTAGCGACTTTCGCTGGCCAACCTCGTTCGAAAAACGCTAACGTGGCCCTCCAAGGCCCTTGCATCCTTACCGCGCGTCCTTATGATACCGGTTGACTGTACGGCCCTATGGCCCGGCGAGGGCCGCCAGACACCGAAAATAGCAACGCATTGTTTGCCGTGATTTGGGAAGGGCTCTGCCCGCCGAGTCCGGGGCTGGCTCCCGGCCAATCTGTCTCAATCTTTGGCTGAATCTGAGTGGCCCGTCTCATGTGGCTTCCAATTACCGAGCGTGTTCCGCGACTCGCAAAGTGCCTACTCGCAAACGTCCGGGACAAAAACATGTTGCCGTCTATGTCATGGATCGTAGATCCCCCTCGGCGGATCCAGGCCGTTTATGCGATTGGCTTTTTTTGCGAGCAGTGGAACGCGCTGGTCTACCAAAGCCTTCAACCGTTCTCACGAATACTGCGTCCCAGAAGTTGTCTCCTGAACCCGTTCTGACCCCCTCTGGTCCAGGGGTGGTGTTCCGCCCCGGGCCCCACGGGTCCCAACCCCTCCCCCGTGTGGTTTGTTCCGTCACTGATCCATGCGTGACGGCCAGGAGGGGCAAGAGTGAGAGAGGAGGCGCCCCCGAGGGCCGAGAGATCGAGGAACACCGCCCGCAGTGCAGAAATCACGTCGCCGGGCCGCTGGGCACCTGAGGTCTGACATCGACTATCGCCTTTTGCCCCGTCCGCGGGCGCGTTCTGGCCTTCAGTCGGGCCTGTCCCTCTAACTACAGGAGGAAGATTGTAAAATAGTTTGGTTTTAATGTACTTTCTTTTTTATCCATACACATATATATATATATATATATATATATATATATGTGTGTGTGTGTTTGTTTCAAGAAGTATGGAAATCATGTTTCGCGTTTCTTTTGCCCTTTGGGGGCATTTTTTGACTATTTTCAAATTCCCATCCAAAATCCCCCTGCAGGGGGACACGCCCGACCTCATTCTGGCCGGCACCTCCCTCGAGGTGGGCGCCTGGCCGTGGTCGCGCGAGAGAGAGGGCGCGCCCCACGAAAGGCGCAGGGGAGCCGCGCAACAGCAACAGCAAGAGACAGCCGCACCGGGGCCGGCCGTGGCCCGCGGCCCGAGCGCGACGGGCAGAAGCACCCGGACTGGGAGCGCCACCCCTGCCAAGATGCACCCTGCAACGAACGAAAGGGGTACGGACAAAAATGGGTGCAATGCCCAACAGCAGTTCCCGTTCTCGCTGTCCGCGCCGCCGCGGCCTGTGTCCATTCGAGGCAGAAGGCCGCCTGCCCAACAGCGGCCGCTGTTGGATTGGGACAACACTTGTTGTTGGGCATTGTACCCATTTTTCCCGTACCCATTTCGGGCGTCCAAATGCACCCCTCCAGGGTTATGTTGTTCCAACCTACTTTCAGCCTTGATCACCAGGAAGAATTTCGAGCACCAAAAGAAAACCGAAACTCGAGGGCTTCCAAGTGTCGGGCCCTGGGAGACACTCGTTCGACACTGTGTCGACACTCTTTCGACACTTTTCCGGGTGATCGAAATTATGTTTGGGATGCGGTTCGTAAGTACGATGGGAGCAACATAAACCGAGGCCAGCCCGATCGGGACGGACAAGCACCCAGACTGAAAGCGCCATACCGTGGAGACCCCTGCCAAGACACACCCTGCTCGCCGCCAGGCGGCCCTGGTTTTCTTGGGCTTCGAGGGTTTTGCGACGGAAAGCGCGACATCAAAAATCAATGGACGTCCTGGGGTCTCAGGGCTGGGTTTCCATACCGTGGAGACCCCTGCCAAGACACACCCTGCTCGCCGCCAGGGAGCCCTTGATCCGTTGACACTGGCAGTTTCCGGTCGCGACCGACGAGAGCGGTCGCCACCGATGTTGCTTCAGATTTCGGTATCAGTCGCGACCGTGCTTCAAAATCGGTCGCGACCGATCGGTCGCGACCGGTCGCGACCGATTCGCGATCGGTCGCGACCGATTTGGAGTGTCGATCGGTCGCTACCGATCGTGACCGAAGAACATTTGTATCCAATGATCTGGGGTGCCTTGTGTTTCTTGGGCTTCGATGGTTTTGAGACGGAGAGCGCGACGTTCCCACACATCAAAAAGCAATGGACGTCCTGGGGCCTCAGGGCTGGGTTTTTTCTTGTGGAGGATTTCTTGTGGACTGGCCCCCACTGTCGTGCCGGCGTTGTCGTTCCCCGCGCGAGCCTGGCTGGGCTCGTTCCCTGCCCCCTCTCTTCCTCCTCCTCCTCCTCCTCCTCCTCCACCTCCTCCTCCCCTCCTCCTCCTCCTCCTCCTCCTCCTCCCTCCTCCTCCTCCTCCTCCTCCTCCTCTCCTCCTCCTCCTCCTCCTCCTCCTCCTCCTCCTCCTCCTCCTCCTCCTCCCTCCTCCCCCTGCTCCTCCTCGCGAGCCTGTCTGGGTGTCGCGGCGCAGGAAAAGAAGGAGCTGCTCCAGGCCATGGAGGGCGTCCGCGCCGACGCGGCGCGCGCCGCCGAGGCGGCCCGGGCGGAGGCGCCCCCCCCCCGTGGCACCGAGGGCCGAAGGGCGCGGGGCGCCCGGAGGGGGCACAGCGGAGGCCCACGTCAATCGGGGGCAACGACAGGGAGGAGGAGGAGGAGGAGGAGGAGGAGGAGGAGGAGGAGGAGGAGGAAGAAAGAAGAGGAGGAGGAGGAGGAGGAGGAGGAGGAGGAGGAGGAGGAGGAGGAGGAGGAGGAGGAGGAGGGAGGAGGAGGAGGAGGAGGAGGAGGAGGAGGAGGAGGAGGAGGGAGGAGGAGGAGGAGGAGGAGGAGGACATGCCAATCGGGGGCAACGACAGGGGGGGATCGGCATAAAGGGCACAGGGGGGGATGCATCGCCCCCCAATCTCAGGCGATCGCAAACACGGATCAAGGGGGCATGTATTAGCGACGGGTCCCCTTTGCATGGGAAATCGCGTATCTTTGCCGCCGAGCGAGGCGGCACCTGCCGCATTTTGGGGAGGGTACCTCCCCCGATAGATTTGGCGACCGCGCGCCAAATCCATGGATCGCTAATCCATGTTTGCGCGCCCCCGACAATCGCTCGATGCGGCGCGTTCTTCCGACCCCGTCTACTCGGACCCCCTCCAGGAGACCTCTGGAGCAGGACTCTGTCCACGCAGCCGCGGACGCAGTCAATTTGAGACATGAGGCCTCGTCTCCTCCTCCTCCTCCTCTTCCCTCATCCTCCTCTTCCTCCTCCCTCCTCCCTCCCCCTCCTTCCTCTTCTCCTCCTCCTCCTCCTTCTCGTCCTGCTCCTTCTCCTCTTAGCCCTATTCCTCCTCCTCCTTCTCCTCCTGTTAGTCCTCCTCCTCCTCCTCGTCCTCATTCCTCGTCCTCCTCGTCCTCCTCCTCGTCCTGCTCCTCCTCCTGCTCCTCCTCGTCCTCCTCCGCCTCCTCCTCCTCCTCCTCCTCCTCCTCCCTCCTCCCCTCCTCGTCATCCGCCTCGTCCTGCTCCTCCTCCTCCTCCTCCTCCTCCTCCTCCTCCTCCTCGTCCTCCTCCTCACCCTCCTCTTCCTCCTCCTGCCCCTCCTCGTCCTCCACCTTGTCCTGCTCCTCCTCCTCCCCCTCCTCCTGCTCGTCCTCGTCCTCGTCCTGCTCCTCCCGCCCTGTGCGCGCCGTCGGGCTTTCGCCTCCGTCGTCGCCGTCGCCGCCGCAGGCCGAGGCGTGCTCGCAGGCGGCGGCCCGCGCGTCGCAGGACGCCGCCGCGGCGGCCGAGGGCGCCGCGCAGGCGCGGGGCCCGCCGCGCGAGCCGACGAAAGAGAACAGCACACTAATGCCCACAGGTGGGACGGAAGGGGCTGTAGAGTTCCCCCGCAGAGCAAGGCTGGGCAAATTCTGACGCCGCCCTGGTCCGAGATCCAGTCGCATCCCGATCGATCCCGGAACATCGGGCTTCGTCCCGTTTAATTTGGCTCAGTCCCGCTCGTTCCGCGGCCTACAGTTACATAAGATGGGCAACCTTCCCAAGGGTACTCCTGCATCCTTGCCTCTTTGGTCCGTCCTGGGCCACCGTCGTCGGCCGCGGCCCGCCCGAAAAACTTCGAAACGGCCGTCCAAGACCCTCGCATCCTTATGATGCGTCATCATGAGATGGGTCGACTGTATGGGTGCGGGCTGTCGGATGGGGGTCTCCGATCGAAGATGAGCCTGCCACAGGGTCCGACAGCCCGCACCTGACCAGCTCTCCTCCCTCCGACCATCCGATGGGTATGGGTGTTTGTGTGTGTGTGTCTTTGTGTCTGTGTGTCTGTGTCTGTGTGTGTCTGTGTGTCTGTGTGTCTGTCTGTCTGTCTGTCCGTCTGTCTGTCTGTCTGTCTGTCTGTCAGTCTGTCAGTCTGTCAGTGTGTTTGTGTGTCTGTGTGTCTGTGTGTCTGTGTTTCTGTCTGTCTGTCTGTCTGTCTGTCTGTCTGTCTGTCTGTCTGTCTGTCTGTCTGTGTTTCTGTGTCTGTGTGTCTGTGTGTCTGTGTGTCTGTGTGTCTGTGTGTTTGTGTTTGTTTTGTTCGTTCGTCACGAGGGGGGCGAGGAGTGCAGAGGATTCCAATTCGGTCCAGGGCGGCCGCATGCCCAATCTCAGAGGAGGAAATGGTACCTGTCCTCGTCGGCGTCGGCGTCGTCGGCCTCGTCGGCGGCATCGTCGTCGCCCTCGTCGTAGTCGGCGAGTTGGACGTGATCGCCGTCCTCATCGTGGTCGACGCCCCCGACAGTTGCCGCTGCCCTTCCCTCGTTTTCGGCATGTTTGGCCTCCCGGGAGGCCCTCGTTGCCACGGCCAGATGCTCGAGATTCTCGCCAGAACTTCACCCCAGGCGAGGCCTGGGGAGGGCCGAATCCCAGACTCCGAGGGGAACAGTCACTCCCAGACATGCTCGCGTTGCAGCAGGACGCAGGTGTTTCCTCGTCTTCGGCCTCGGGGAGCCCTCAGCTGGCACCAGGACCTTCACACATCTGCCCAGGATGCAGCCTTTGTGGGTCCCGGAAACGGCAGGGCCGTTTTTTCACCGTTTCCAAAAAAATGTCCCTTGAAAATGGAAACGGCAACAAAAACGGCGACCGGAAACGGCAAAAAACGGCTCCAGGACTGGAACCGGAGCCGGAACCAGTCAAAAAACGGCGACGGAATCGGTAAGAAAACGGAGTCGGAACCGGCAAAACAAAAACGGCAGAACGGAACCGGTAACAGAACGGCCCTGCTGCTTCCAGGGCCCACTAAGGATGCAGCATACTTCCTGGAGGACGGGGTCAGACTTCCGGGGGACGGGCCCCCGACCCAGACCGTTTCGGGGGTGCCATCTGTTTTTTCGGCCGCGACCGGCAGCCACCGATGGGCACTCCGACTCGGTCGCGATTGAGCGCGGCCGGCTCCCCAAAGCGTGCGCGACCGATCGGTCGACCGACCGATACGGGAATTTGTCAAGCAAAATCGGTACAGTAGGGGTCTTGAAGAAGGAACCCTTTGCGTTGGGGAGGGGCTCCGTGTTCCTTGATTTTTTCACAGTTTGCCTCAGGTTTTCCCAAGGTTTCCGATGGGGAATCGAAGTTCAACTTATGGGAAAGGAGGGGCCTCGTTCCTTATTTAGGGTTCCTTAGGTCAACGCCCCGACTGTAGCGACCCATGCGGGAGTTGGAGGCACAAGCGGTAGCGACCGAGCTAGCCGGTCGCGACGAGCAGAAGCTGCCCTCCACTGCCCAGAGGGCACGGGGCCACGGATGGTGACGGCGACGAGCATCGAGGTCGTCGAGGGCCGAGGCCAGGTTTCCAGACCCCCATCGCGTCGTGGCCAAGACCACCACGGGGCGCTTGCTGCTCTTCTCTCGGCCTCTGGGGGCCCTCGCCGGGCCCCGGTGCCGCCAGGCAAACACACTCAAGGCGAAGACCTGGTCCCGAGAAGGAAGAGGAGGAGGAGGATGAGGAGGAGGAGGAGGAGGAGGAGGTGGGGGAGGAGAAGGAGGAGGAGGAGGAGGAGGAGGAGGAGGAGGAGGAGGAGGTGGGGGAGGAGGAGGAGGAGGAGGAGGTGGGGGGAGGAGAAGGAGGGGGAGGAGGAGGAGGAGAGCAGGAGGAGGACGAGGAGGAGGACGGGCGTCGAAGCCAGAGGGTCGAAGCTCGAGGATGTGGGTTTTCGGGCAGGGGGCGGGGCAGGAGTCTCCAGGCCTCTCAGCGGCTCGCCACGAAGCGGGCCCTCGAGGGCGACGGGTCCTGAGGTCTGCTCGCTGGCTTCGGGCCCCGCGTGCCCTCCAGGTGCCCGCGGGAGAGGCGAAAAACGTCCCTCGGGGTGCGTGTTCCTGGGCAGGCCCCAGGGTCCAGGATCCGATGCCATCGGGACCCGTCTGCCTCATGCCTCGCGGGCGAAGGACAGAAAGTATGGCATCGCTGTTTCCACCATCGGGGTTTCCTGTCCCACGGCGGCTGTCGCAGTGGACGGCCTTTCGCTTGGCATCGCTCGGACGTGTGTACTTTTCACGGCGAGGACTATCGACGGGGCATCTTGGGTCCTCGTGCGGCAGAAACACTCACGAAACAGAGAAGTGCACGGGGAATGGATGTCCGAGGGATGGCAAGTTTTTGGGGGAGCGATAAAAGGGGCGGGGGTGGGAGGAAGGTGCACTTCTCGGGCCCCAGAGGCCCCCTTTTCTGCCACAGAGGGCCCCTTGAGGGGCCCGAGAGTGCCCCTTTTCTGTAGCCCTCGCTGCCCTGGCATGTGTCGCCTTCTCGCTACGCTTAAGTCTGGCATATCCCTCTACAGGAGAAATATGCAAGAATAGTGAAGAAATAGTGTGGTGACGATGTTTCGTGTTTTTTTTTCACTGTGTGTGTGTGATTATCTTGCCTATTTCTTGTGTTCCATCCAACACCTCGCCTGTAGGAGGACATGCCAGACCTAAGAAGAAACTTCACGGCCCTCTCACAGTTTTTGTGGGGTTGGTGGTGGGTCCCCCCCTGGCGGCGCCTCTGGCATCAACCCCCAGCGCGCTGCGCGCGCGGGAAGGTTTCGGGGCTCAGGAGACGGGGGTCAGTGCAAACGGGGGTCAGTCAGAGCCCTGGATCATGCAGGATCCTGCAATGTCAGGATTGCATTGAGGAGGAGGAGGAGGAGAACGAGGCGGAGGAGGAGGAGGAGGAAGCGGAGGAGGAGGAGGCGGAGGCGGCCCTGGCTTGGGCGCAGGATCCTGCATGATTTTGCAGGATCCTGCAAGGCCTGACTGACCCGGGTCTGGATTGACCAGGTCAGTAGATCCCCGAGAAGGGGGGGGGTAGCCCAGCGCCGGCACAAGAATCCCGCGCTGGACCTTGCGAAAGTTCATGATCATCAAAGATCCAGCCACGCACGGCGTCAACGTCATGTGATAGATAAGCGGTCGAGGGCCTCTGGGGACGTCAGAGGGCGGGGATTGTGCAAGGTCTGGCGGTTCACGTACCAGGGTACACGTCGTCGAGGTTCGAGTTTGTTGTATCAGGACGTCAACATGCGTGCATGCGCCATTCAATGGTATATCGCGCTCGTGTGGGGCGATTCTTGGGCTATGGCTGTTAGCGGTCTGGTGCATACCGGGAAACATTTGTCCAAGAACAACCAATCCATGTGTTTTGCCAGGAGCATGTGCAGCTTGTCAGCCTGTCGCCTCACCATATCTTGTCATGACATTTCAAGTCACATCCCAGCGTAGCGCGGACATGCTATCGTCATCCGTCTCGTCTTCTCATTCTTTCCCCTCCGACTCCTCCCCATCCCCCCCGCATTCACACCTCATACCTCGCGGGCGATGAGTAAGGGGGGGGAGGCGGTAAATAGGGGGGTCGAGGAAAGGTGCACCTCTTGTGCCCTGAAGCGGCCCCAAAGGCCCCCTGGTGTCCCGTAGGGGAACGAAAGGTGAACGTTTCCACCCCAAGCAAAAAGTCTATCGCCCCCTATTAGTTAATGCCCGAGCCTCCTGCGCCCCGCTTCCCCCTCCTCCGCTTCCACTCTCGCACCTCACCGCAAAATCGCCCTCTCGCCCTCACCCCACACTCTTCCCCAAGATCGCCCCTGCCCTTTCTGGCACGATGCCATGGCATGGTCATGCGCTACACGTCTTCGAGCGCCTTCCCACTTCAAGAACCGACCTGTTCTTACTGTGCTTGTTTATTATTTGGGAAGGCCTGAACCCAATCTACAATTAACCCGCATAGGAAGGATGGGTAGCCTTCCCAAGGGTACCCTTGCATCTTGCCTCCTCGGCCCATCCTTGGCCACTATCGCTAGCCGCGCCCCGCTGAAAAGGCTTCGAAACGGTATTCCAGGGCCTTTGCGTGCTTATCGTGCATCCTTGTGGTACGGATCGACTGTACTTTATCCGCCTTCCTGCTGCATGTTTTTACCTGCTTCTGCCGACGGACGCGCAGGCAGATCCCTCGCGCCCCTCGCCGCGAGCACACGCGGTCGCACCGACCGCGCAGGACGCGCTCCAGAGCTCGCTCGGCCGCCGGCCGCGCCCGCTCCCCCCCCCTTCCGCCGCCTCGGCCACGCCACCGCCCACCCGGCGAGGCGAAGCGGGCGGAGCTCGCCGTGAGGGCCGAGGCGGAGGCGAAGGATCTCGCCCCCCCCCGCCCGCTTGTTCCTCCCTCGCCCCCCCCTCTATCCTCCTCCGCCTCCTCCTCCTCTGCCTCCACCTCTGCCTCCTCCTCCTCCTCCGCCTCCTCCTCCGCCTCCTTCTCCGCCTCCTCCTCCTTCTCCTTCTCCTCCTCCTCCTCCTCCTCCTCCTCCTCCTCCTCCTCCTCCTCCTCCTCCTCCTCCCCACCCTCCTCGGCCCTCGGCCTCGTCCTTCTCGTCGTCGTCGTCGTCGTCGTCGTCGTCGTCGTCGTCCTGGTCGCTGTAGTCGTCGTCGTCGTCGTCGTCGTCGTCGTCGTCGTCGTCGTCGTCGTCGTCGTCGTCGTCGTCGTCCGCAGCCCCGTGTCCGTCATCGTCGTCTGCCCTCTTCGTTCTCCTGGCACATCATCCCGTCATCGGCGTCCTCATCCACATCGTGGCAGGCGTCCGCCGCCATCTGATTCGGAGCCATTTCGCGATGCCCATTTTCCTCCCCCTCCTCGCCGCGGCTGGCTCCTTGTGGCCTTGTGCTGGAGCCTACCCGTCTACCCTTGCCGCTGCTGTTGGCAAGGTGGGCAAGGTACTCGCCGTCAGTGCGTCCTGGAGGATGGCTGGCTGGGCTTGCCCTCCAGGGAGGCGGGGCTCACTATCAGCATCATCAGCATCAGCATCACCCTTCGCTCCCCAAGGTACTTCCTCCTCACCATCGTCATCACGCTCCCTCCTCACCATTCATCACCCTCTGCTCCCCTCCCCATCATCGTCATCACGTTCGCCTCCTCACCATCGCCGCCGTCCTCGTCACCATCATCACCTCTCTTGCTCGACCTCGCCGACATCCTCGTCGCCATCCCTGCCACCCTTCTCGCCCGTCCTTCCCCCGGACGTGGCCGGCGCACCCCTTAGAGCGCGCCCGCCTCCGCAGGACAGCGAGATCGCCGCCCTCACGGCCTCCAGCGCGGCGCTGCGGGCAGAGGTCGCCAAGGCGCAGGGGGACCAGGCGCGGCGACGCGCGCGCCAGCGCTGCTGCCCGAAGGGGTGCACGGGAGGACTCGGCATCCCTCGGCGCCGTGCGTGCCTCTCGGCGAGGTCAGCGCCAGAAGCTCGAGACCACTGAAGAGCACCTTTTACCAGCCTGGGACATATCCCTATCCCTATGCTGGGCATCTCCTCATCACGATGCCAATCTTAGGGATTTCCCTACTTTTTTGAGGGCGCATCCCTAAGGTTGTCATCGCTTTTTGGCGTGTCAATCTTAGGGGTAGGGATATGTTCGAGGCTGGTAAATCTTGGATTAAGTCGGGCCTGTCTCTCTACATGGGGAATGATCAAAAATAGTCGAAACATTGACGGGGAACGATGTTGTGACAATTTCTTAGCATTTTCGGTGCATTGTTTGACTGTTGCTCATTGATCGTCCAAGACCCCGCTGTACGGGGACATGCCCGACCCAAATCTTGGATCATCTGTGAGCATCTTGGACCATCCAGGAGCATCTTGGATTAGGTCGGGCCTGTCCCCCTACAGGGGAATGTCAGATAATAAATTCAAAATATGTCGATAACTATCCTAGAAATGCTCATGAAGAGTCAAATGATCGTCCCCGGACTATGTTTGACTACTTTTGAGTATTTCTCCTGTAGAGGGACAGGCCCGATTTCCATCTCGGATCCTCCCACGAAAACAGGCAACGGAGGTCCGAGCGATGGCAAGCAAGCAGAGAGGTGTGCCTCCTGGGCGCCCCCCCCGCTCCTCGTGCCGCTCTGGAGCCCTGGGCCTCGCGAGGGGTTGCTCCTGAAGTCACCCGCGGATGTCGCGCTCCGTTCTTCCCATGCGGAAGGTCCCGACTCCTAGATCGAAAATCACGGAAGCCTTCGCTCGTCCTTGATTGAGTACGCATCGGCGAGTTGCACCCGAAAAGCGCCTTCATGTTGCGCCAGAGCGCCGGATAGCGCTCAAGAAACGCCCAAGAGCGGCATGCGAGGGAGATGCTTGCTGTCCGCGTTGCGCGCGATTGCGCGCGCTATTGGGCGCCATCGGGACGACCAAGGCTTCCTCGAGGTGCTCTCTGACAATTCGTTCCCTGGGGCCGGCTTCTCGTCCTCCTCGGTCGTTCCTGGACGGCCCGGTGCCCGGCGAAGGCCCCCGGAGGCAAAAGGCTGCGAAAAGACCCTGTGTCCTTCCAAGAGCGTCGAATCATTCTTGGGTCGGGCGAAAAGGGGGGGTTGGGAAAGGGGAGATTACGAAATCTGCAGCATGCAGCTGGTTTCGGCCCCGCCGCCGGGCCCATTCCTCGATACATGGGCGCCTCCCGGCGCCGGTAAAATCAGCTACGTGAGTTGATTTTCAAACCCCCCCTTTGCTATCCCCCCCTTTCGCCCGACCCGACATTCGATTCGGATGCAACTCCTGGGAGGTCAAAAAAATTGACTTTGCCCTGGTCCGAGAGCAGTTCCCTCGTATGGTAAGCATGGGCAACCTTCCCAAGGGTTCCCTTGCATTCTTGCCTCATCGGTCCATCCTTGGCCACTTTTTTGGGCCGCGCCCCGCTCGGAAAGCTTCGAAACGGCCTTCCAAGGCCCTTGCATCCTTATCGTGCATCCTGATGATACTGGTCGACTGTAATCTGGCGTAGCAGCCTTCCAATGGAGCTTTATTCTCCCCGATCCTTCCGACGAAGACCTCCCCTTAGTTGTCTCCTACCCTCTGGCGGTACCACAGCTTGGGGGGTCTCGACGCGGCCGGGTGCCGTGGTCGATTCTAGCCCCGGGGGATGGGGGGTTGGGGGGGGAGCATCGGCGGGGGCGGCGGGAGGGTGGAGGGTGGGACAGGAGGAGGGCTTGCCATCACTTGGACGTGTGCATTTTCTCTCGGCGGGGACCATCTAGGAGCCTCCTGGATCAGCGAGCAAAAGAAAAGCGCGCGCGACACCGACAAATGCACACATAATGGATGTCCGAGCGATGGCCAGAAGGAGAGGGGGGGTAAGCGGGCGGAGGTGGAGGAGGAGGAGGCTCCGTCCCCTGTCTGGACCCCGCTTGTCATTCGCCTCGTGCCCATCTCTTTGTTCCCGCTCTTCTGGAGAGTGCGTGGAGGAGGACTTGACGAGAGCCTGTGCGGCAGGAAGGAGCCGGAAAAGAAGGGCGAGAGGGAGGATGAGGAGGAGGAGAACGAGGAGGACAAGGAGGAGTAGGAGGACGAGTAAGAGGAGGGAGGAGGAGGAGGAGGAGGAGGAGGAGGAGGAGGAGGAGGGACGAGATTGAGAGTCTAGGTGGCAAGGCGGGAGGGAGCGAGGAAGGGAGGAGGGAGGAGAAGGAGGAGGAGGAGGAAAGCCGTGTCTTCGCACATATTGCAACGGAAAGCGCAAGGTTGAAAACGCGTCGGATACAAAAGGAGGGAGTGCAGGGAGGAGTGCCAGAGAGGAATGCCAGGGAAGATCACCGCACGCCAAAGGCCTCTGGCGAGCAAGAGTCGCCAGGGCACCCACGCCACATCCCACCGCCCCCCCCCCCCCCCCGAAAGGCTACCCGCGGCGCAGACAGGGCCTGGCAGGATGGCGTTCCGAGACGCCCGAAATGCATACCGCGAGGCACAGACGAGCAGCCGTCTTGAGCAGCGAATCCGCTTCAGACAGTGGATTCAGGAACAATCCGCGTCCCGGACTGGGTCGGAGCTGAGTGTCGTGAAGCGATTGCTCGGAGCACCACCGTGCCACTTGCCGCAGGTTATGGTGGACCCCACTGATCCCCACCTTCTGCTGCAAGGCACGTCGGCGGTTTTAGAAGGGGCGTCCCGATACATCCAACAACGCGATGCCCCAGCATGGCGCCATCACTGGGACGAAGCTCGCGCTGCAGATGTCAGTCGCCGAGTGGACGCCATCCGCTCGGAAACGCGGGTGGCGACTCGCAGGTGGGCATCCCAGGAAAGTTACACAGTGGCTGAGATGGCGCAAGCAGTCGGACGCATCAAGACAACTGCCCACTGCAGCGGCCTACCGTACATGGTGGTCAAGTGTGGCCACCCCCCCACCCGTGACAGCTTGCTGGCCATCCAGAATCTGTGCCTCCGCCGCGGTCTCGTACCAACATTATGGTACCGCCAACCAGCCTATATGAAAGGCAAGCCAGGGAAACCACATGGATTTCGACAGTTACCGCCAGCTCGGACTCAGCACGTTGGAAACCCGCGTGCAGGAAGAGCTCTGGTATGGAAGGTGCTCGGACACACTTGCGGCTGCGTTGGGGCTTCTGCAGGACGGCATGGGCGAATGCCTGATTGCAGCGCTGCTTGACCAGGAAACGCGGGCCACGCTCGTGTCGCAAGGGAGGCCGTGCGGCGATTTCCACAGTGATGAGCGCGAGGCCTTCGACAACCAGAGCAGGCCGGAGGCTCTCCTTGCACTCAGCGTCCGTGGCGGGGTCGCCGGCCGCTTCTGGCTCCTGGCCGAGGAAATGATGAAACAAACCAGCTTGTGGATCACAGCCGACGGTCATGCGTCCAACGTGTTCCGCCTGGCAACGGGCATGCCGCAGGGCAGGAAGCTAAGCCCAGTCTGTTTCTGCCTAGCGCAAGCTGAGAAGGTAGAGAACATTGACGCCTCGGCAGGAGTCGGCGTTGGCCTGAATCCTCCGCCCGCCGCACTGGAAGCCTTCCAGTGCGCCAGAGACGGCAGCGACGCCAAATGCTTGGACAATGACGAAGTGCAGCAGTGGCGGTGCGTGTTGACTTCGGAACCTGAAGCGTGGGAGCAAGTGATGCAATCAGCGTCGTCGGACGCGGTCCGCTTGCGCCTCCTCGATGTTTCCTCCACAGTTCGCGTAGGCGCCCGGGCCTACGTGGATGACATCAGGACCAAGGTAGCTTCGCGAGCACAATGCCAGACCACGCTTGCAACGTACCGCGTGGCGGAAAGCACCTTCCAAGGATGCTTGCGGTATGGGCCTGGCAAAACAGCAGTGCAAGCGACAGGCATCCTCGATCAGCGCCAGGTTGGCCAGGCACTTTTCCAGGAGTCTTACGAGTGCCTCGGCGTCTGGCGCGGCAGCGGCAGGCCAGGCGAGAAGCACCTGTCCGAGATCGCCAGCGCGGCCGCTTCAATCGGGGCGCAGCACGCAGCGGCGCTTACCCAAGCAGACCTGGGCTTCAGCATGGCGCGGGACTGTATTGATATGGTAACACTCCCAACCATAATGTATGGTGCCGAGCTTTGCGTACACCTTCCCGTGTTTGACAAAACGCTGAACCACGCACAAGAGACCCTTACTCGCAAGCCGTTTGGGATCTCAGGCCCAGCACCGAGAGCGGTCATACTTCACGAGATGGGATGGGGATCCCGCTGGTCTACGCAGTTCCGCGCGCGGGCAGCCATGCTTTGGGTTCGCGTCGCCACGGACAACCGCTACAGCGAAGCCGCACGGGCGTGCGCCGTGGCAGCAGACCGCCCAGGCACCTGGAGCTCGTGGGTGTGCTCCTGGCTTCGCAAGCACAGCATCGTGTCCCCGAGCGATGCCGCTCCAACGCAGTTTGGCGCCACCCGCGCCAAGAGGAAACGCTGGTGCTCAACATACAACACCAGGCTGGTGCAGCCAGCAGCAGCAGCAGAAGACGAGAAGTGGCGACCGCAGGAACCACAGCGTGGCCATCTTGCAGCCCACGACACCACAAGATGGCGCGCGTGCGATTTCGCAGAGGCAGGCACTCCCGACGAACACCTGCGGGCTTGGGCTGCCATGCGCATCACAGGTGGCTTCCACCGCACCCTGCGCGGGGCGCGGCCGCCGTGCCGCTTGTGCGGGGCGGAGGAGGAGACCGCGACCCACCTCGTCAAACACTGCCAGCGCGCGCGGCGTGTGGCAGCGACCTCGGCAGGCCGCCTTGGGGCGCAGCTTCCCCCAGACGCACAGCAGCGGGAGATGTGGTGGCTCGGGGGGTGCGCTGAAGATCAGCGGGCCGCCGTGGCCATGCTTAGCCACCATCTGCGCGAGGCACTTCGCGAGTAAAAATGCGCGTGCGGTGTTCCGCAGAAGCCGCCGATGACTTCGTCCTTCGTTGTCGTTGCCGTCGTCGTCGCCGGTGTCGCTGTCGTCGTCGTCGCCATCGCTGTTGCGACCGCCGCTGTGTCGTTGTCGTCGATGCCAGCGGACAGGGATAGCGCGTGAAGTGGCGCATGCAAAGAGAGGCATATGGGTTGGCTGGAGAACTGCACCCGGGATGGAGGGGGAGGAGGAAGAACATGTTGGTGCGAGGGATCTGCGTTCAGCAAGCCTGGCCACATCCCCGCAACCACCAATCCCCCACCTTGCGATGCATGCGCGGCAGGTCCGCGATGATCGCAAGGGGGTCGGGACGGCGTGGGGGGCTAGCGAGGCAGGTCCTCACTCGCCGCCCACCCTCCCACCCCCCCAGGTCGCACCAGGCCAGGCGAAGCTAAATTGGAGGAGTTGCTGAGCGCCACTCCTACCATCACGCGGCTGCCCCGCCTGGTGCGTCCTGGCCACGGGGGGACAGAGAGGACGGGAAAGTGTCCTCTCTTAATAAGTAGTTGCAAGCCATTGTGGCCGTGGCTGCTCGGCCGGTAGGGTCCCGCCGCGGCCTAGTCCGGCCGCGGCCGCTCCCGACCGCTCTAAAGCGGCAAGAAGAAGAAGAAGGAGGAGGACGGGGTCAGGAGTTCGAGGGGCGTTGGGTGGGAGAGAGGACGGTAAGAGGAAGTAGAGAAAGAGGGCAGAAGGAGAGGAATGAGTGAGTGGATAATGGGGACGATGCGGACGAGGAAGCGGTACCACCTTGTTTGTGAGAGAGGCAGGACGATGAAGCGGAATGATATTGAAGAGGAGGAAGGTGGGCATGAAAGCATGAGCACCAGGAGGACGCGATGGAGGGGGATGATGAGCAGGAGGAGGAGGAGGAGGAGGAGGAGGAGGAGGACGAAGACGAGGAGGAGGACGAGGAGGAGGCGAAGAAAAATAAGAAGGTGAAGGAGGATGAGGAGGACGCGAGGATGCCGAGGACGCGACACGTGATGATTAAGTGGCCGCTCCAGCGCGTTGCGAAATGCACCGGTCTGCCGCAGAGTTGCCGACGGCGCGGATGGATTCCCGCCTGGCCGTTTCTGCTGCCCTCCGTGCGCATGTTTCAATGTTTCAAGAGTGCCCATGCATCCCTGCGTTGTCTCTGCTTCTGCGCCTTGCCCCGAGCGGACAAAGACAGGTCCGCCCGAGCACCGACCGCGGCTTCAGGAAAGGCCACGGCGGTCTGTTTGCACAGGTGAGCGTGTCCTGCGTTACCTCCATGGAGAGAGCCTGGCAGACTCTGCAGCCATTCACGATGTCCTCAGCCTGTGACCAATCGCTCGTCGTTGTGGCGTCGCCGCTCCGTCCCCTGAGAGACCGCGCCCGGGCGCGCGTACGCGGGCATCCGTCCGTGCAGCCTCTGCCCATTGACCGCGGCGGTGGTGCGTCCTTCCCGCTCTGGTTGTTCGACTGCTCTCTCTCTCTCTCGCCGTCGCCAGCTCCCCGCCCCGCAATTGCCTCCCGGCAGTCCCCGGTGTTGAAAGGGGAGCCATGCAGTGGCACGGTCGCTTGGGAGACCAGTCGGGCGAGCACGACTGCAGCGAATCATCTCCATGCGGGACGGCCTCCGCGTGAAGGGCCCTTTTGGGCGGATCCCGCTAAGCGGAGCCTTCGAGCGACTGCGGTAGCCGCCCACTTACTCTTCCAGTTCCCTAATTACTCGGTGTGGACTGGCTGCTGAGTTCGTTGGTATTGCGTGTCCCGCCCCGCAATCGCCCGCGGCCCGCAGAGTGTCTCCTCTCGGAGAGCCGCTCGGAGAAGCTGCGCGGGGAGCTTGCTGCCGCAGGCTGCGCCGAGGCTGCGCGGAAAGGCCCTCAGAAGGCCCTCGGGGGCCTCGGACGGCCCCGAAGGCCCCTGAGGGAGCCGACGTTACCCAGACGTGGAGCAGCGTCCACCTTGTTCCAGAATCAGTACCGTTTATCCGACCCCCCATCCCCATCCCCATCCCCTTCGAGACCCCCACCAAATCACCCCTCCCAGTTGGGGATACACCCCTCGAAACCCGAAGGGGAGCGGCCTACATCCCCATCCAGGGGGGTGGAAATCGGCGCCGCTGGGGATGGGCATCGGTTACACGATGCTCACAGAAGGATCTCGGTGCTCCTCGTGCTCCTATAGGGCGTGCTCGATCCGCGTGCCTCCCTGCTTGCCTCCCTGACGATCGTCGCGCCCCCGGGGGCAGGTGAGGCCCAGAAGGGCTTCCGGCTGCCTGCCGAGGGCGCCCTGCGCCGCACAGCGAAACAGAACAGATTCGGGGGCCGTCGGTCGGTCGGTCCCCGCGAGGCAGCTCGGGCAGGGCGTCCTTTGCCGACTAGACGTAAGAGTGTGACCCTTCGCCGGAGTGACCTTTGGTGCGCGCTCACTGGGGTCCCCCGATCGCCGCGTTCGACGCGACATTAGCGTCTTGCGCGCTTGTGTTTGGCCTCCTCGCGCCCCCCACGAAGCCGCGCACCAAAGGTCACTCTTACCCAGGGTCACTCTTACGTTCTGGGTGGACGTCGCGGCAGCTCGTTGCTTCGTCGCGTCCCTGGATCTGCGAGCTTCGAGCCACACGCGGTGCAGGCCGCGCGGAGTTGTGGGGCCGGCGAAGTCCTCGGGCATCGCTGCGCGTCCGTTCGCCACTGCAGCCATCTCGCATTTGGCAGTGGATGGTGGTGACATGCCGCGCAAGCGGCTTCGACAGACGAGCGAACGAGTAGATTAACCTTGCGATGTATAGAAATGATGTATAAGCAGACAATTACTATGAATATATATATATATATATACACAGATATGAACATATGCAGATCTGGAAAAGGAAGATGTCTTGGATCGGCGACGTACCCCCTCCTTGGCGAGCGAAGCGGGATCCAGCGCCGATCCAAGAGATCCGTGCGGATCCCCCGACACTGCTCTTACACCAGGGGTATGATGGCAATGCTTTGACCGCACGGGCAAAACGCTGCTACAAGGAGCAGCTTGGGTTCGTCGGAAAGGGCTCGCTGTTCCGCGTGCCCCCCTGCCACGGCTGGTCCTCCAGCGTCCGGGGTTCCGACAAGACGCTTCTGTGCCCACTAATGTTTTTTTTCTGTTTTCGGACTTCCTTCTGGCAGTACCTTGAGCTTTTTGGAACCCACTGCGGACGGGAGACGTATCCACATCCACGTGGCCGCGATCCCATGGACGCTCCGCGGCTCTGCTCGGATGCCCCGCGCGAACGTGCCCATGGGCTCGTTTGCGCAGCCACGGAGAGGAGTCCAGGCCGCGAGGGCACGGACACAGACGTGTCCGTCGCGCGGGAGCCCGTCCGAGAGAGTCCGTGCCAATCCCCAGCGCCGCCCGCCGACCGCCCCCGCACGGCAGTATCGTTATATCGATCCCTATCCCAATCCCCACCCCGTGGGTAAAAACACACACAAACAGTGTGTGTGTGTGTGGTTACCCACTGTGTGTGTTTTTACCCACAGTGTGTGTGTTTACCCACAGAGTGTTTTTTACCCACTGTGTGTGTATTTTGTGTGTGCGTGTGTGTGTGTGTGTGTGTGTTTTACCAACAGTGTGTATGTTTTTATACACAGCCCCACAGCCCCACCACCCCGGTCGGGGATGTGCCCCTCGAAACCCGAAGGGAACGGCACACGCCCCCATTACTGGGGGGCAGCTCGGCCAGCGAGGCCCAGGCCACGCCAGTGAGGCCAGGGACCGGCGAAGCGATGCTCAGCATCGGCGGCGAGCCCGGGGGGGGGGAAAAGTGAGGCTCGAAAGTCTCGGAAGTCTCCTCTTGGCTTTCTGAGAATTGCTACAGGCATCCCCGGCAGCCGCGAAAGAAAGCCTCTCAGGCGGCGCGAGGGGGCTCCTGAGAAGTCCCGCCGCCTTCTGACCTGGCCTTCGCCTTCTCGCTTCCCCCCCCGTCGCTCGCCGCCGACACCGCGACGACGACGACGACGACGCCGCCGCCGACGCCGACGCCGACGCCGACGCCGACGCCGACGACTGGAGGCGGCCGCGCCGCCGCCAGCAAGAGCCGCGCTCCCTGGCGCAAGCCCTCTCCTTCTCACTTACCCCCCCTTGCTCGCCCAAGGAAGACAGGCGACGCCTCGTCGCAGTGGTTGAGCATGCCCTCTCTCTCCTGCTCCTCCCCTGTCCCTCCGCCCGCACCTCTCCCTTTGCATTCCTGCCAGCAAGGGCCGCCCTCCCCGGCGCAGTCCCTCTCGGACGGCCGCGCCGCCGCCGCGGAGCGGGAGGCGACGGAGTCGCGGGCGCGGGAGGCGCGCCGCCGCGCGGACAGTCCCCGTGGGGGTCCTTTTGGGAGATCGGTCCGCCTGGGTCCTCCTCGGCCTCCCCTCCCTCCCTCCCCTCCCTCCCCTCCCTCCTCTCCCTGCCTCTCCCTGCCTCTAACCTCCCCTCCCTCTCTCCCTCCTTTCTCTCGGCTCCTCCCCCTTCCTCCCCGTGCTCCTCCTCCCTCTCCCCCATCATCTCCCTCCCTCCCCGCCTCTCCGTGCTCTTTCCTCCTCCTCCTCCGCCTTCTGTTCCATTCTCCCCTCCCTTCCTTAGGGGAACGAACATAATAACTCGGAGGTCCGCGCGGATTTCTTGGATCTGCGCTGGACCCCCTTCCCTGGCGCGCGGAGCGCGCCATTGGCGGCTCTGGAGGCGCCGCCAGGGGGCCCCAGCGCCGATCCGAGAAATCCGCGCGGACCTCCGAGTTTTTATGTTTATGTCATTGCTCGTTTCCCTATTCCTTCCTCCTCATCCTCATCATGCTTGTCTCTCTCCCGCTGCTCCGGTTCCCTCCCTGCTGCTGCTGCTGCTGCTCCTGGGGGCTAGACTCGCATGGTACCTCTGTCTACTTTGCCTGCCTGCCCCCTGCCTTTGTTCTGCGACCGAACCCTTTATCGCACTAAGTGGGATAGCAGTTGCTGGGCACGCCGCCGCCATTTCTGGCTTTGGGGCACGTGGTCGGGCCGGATTGCGTGCCCGTGTTAGACGCGTGGATGCGCCAGAGCGCTGCTCGTCGGACTCGGGGCCTCGCCGCCCGCAGTCGGGTCTTTTACCCTCTTGGCGCGCAGTTGGCCTGCTACTGCTCCGCTCGGGGTCCTTACCTTGAAAGAGTTGGATGGTATCTCCGGGAGGTGCATGCTATGTCGTCTCTGCAGCGTTGTGGGTGATATGGCGCTGCAGGGTAGTTATTGGTACGCGTGCCCATGCCAGGAGGATGGTCGTCCGGGCCACCCAGAGTCGCTGCGGGAAGCTGGAGGCCAGGGAGCTGGTCATCTCGTCGCGAACCAAGGGCCTGACGGTAGCAAGTATCGCGGCCCTCGCCAAAGAAGTTAGTGTCAGCCTCAAGCAGCGGGATTTCCGATCTTCGCGCGCTGGCACGAATTTGGGAGTCGATTTCTCGGTCGGAGGTGTTCGATCTGCCAGGAACCAGGCTCGGACCGACAAAGTAAGGCGTCGCTCAGGTCGGCGTCGCTCGCGCAAGTCGCAGTTCAAGAAGTCAACGACTACCTCGCGTGCAGTAGCTGCCCCGCCAGGAAGCTACGGCACAGGCGCGAGAGACATAGCTAAGAGGCGTAGCTACCCGACGGCTCCAAGCCATGCGATGTTCGGTTGCAGAAGGTATACTTGGTATCTTCGTTTGCTGCAGAACTGCCCACGTGCGCGGCCAACTGCGAGCCGCTCATTTGCACGGGCAAAGCGCACTGGGGGGGGGGTTGCGTCATGCCCAAGCAGATATGACGTTTGTTGCAAATTATCCGAGGCAGGAAAGTCTCCATTGGTCTGATGTTGGTGGACCTGCTGGAGCTGTTAAGTGCCATCCGAAGGTTGTCCTGGGCCCCATACAGTGCCACCTGATGAGGGATGCCCACACACACATTGATAAGCTAAGGACGTGCGGCCTCCGCCTCGTGGACAGAGGAGCCAAGGGTCAGCTCGGTTAGGAGCGGCGTTATACTGGCCTGTCTTTACCCCCTTGTGCTGGAATGGCTAATATGATTCGTCAACCCCACCTTAGCCACATTAACTGGAGAGGAGTTGAAGGATCCGGATTCCAAGTGTGTTGGCGTGTTGGTGCGGGTGTTCTGGGAGAGTAAATGTCCTGGGGTTCGGCAGGCAGTGCAAGAGTGCAAGAGACACCCCGAAAACAAGGACGCTTCGAACTCCCCTGAGCGTCCTGAAGACGGGCATTGGCCCCAGCACCAACCGTCCCTTCGGTCGTAGCATTCCCATAGAGAGGTGATGAGGGTTGTTTCAACGCGGATTCCCCCGACACCTCGTTTTGTTGGTGCTCTCACGCCGTGGGATCTGTGGGCACAGTGGTTGAGAGGTTGAAAGAGCAAAGCCATAATGCATCGGCGATGCTGTAATACACCCTCCCGTCCCAAGTCGCCTCCCAATGAGTCTCTACACTGAGTCCCTGTCACTACGGCACGTACCTTCATGATAGACCAACGCCCCTTGGGCTTGTCAGTCAGGCGAGAACCCCGTTTTGAAAAGGAAGTTGCCCTGACGGGCGCGATCGCTTCGTGTTTGGAAGGGGGCCGCCCTGCGTCCGTGTTTTTTTTTTCTTGCACATCAGCACACGTCGGGTCTCACAAGTTTGAAGGGGTCGGGGCCCTCTTCTGAAGAAGGAGCCGCCCTCCCTCCTTGCACACGTTGCACAATCCTACACCTCGGCCCTTGCGAGGACATCTCGAGCGAGCGCCCCGTTTTGAAGTGGAGCCACCGTCCATCCTAGCAGTTGTTGCGTAAAATTATACGGCGGGTCGTTCCTTGTTTCTGAGGAAGCCTCGAACCACAACCCCATGTTGAAATCGTGCGCTCTCCATCATTTCAGTAGCTAGAAGCTGTTCGCGCGAATTGGCGCGTATCAAAGGCTAACATCTCAGTTTGTAAACGGTATGGCCTCCACTCCTGTACCACTTGGAAAATTGGATGACGCTTGCACGTGTCGCTACAGCGGGAGCTACATGTTGGAGGCGATGTTCTTTTCATTGTGTTACCCCGGGGAATGTTAATATCTTGGTTCGTAGACCGCGGGGACAATTCAGCAGAGTTGCTTTGAACGCCCTTCCGATACGCCTGGTGGTGCGACGAGGAGGCACGAAGAGGGATTGAGGCCAAAAGCAGTGCCGATAATGTTGATGCCGACTACTTATTATTGAATGGGTCTGTTTCAATATCACCTTTATCGGTTCCACAGTGTTGGCTGTTCGGTTTGCTCTGGCTAGCTTACTTTTCTTTCTACATGCCCAGGTCTTCCTTGCAGGGTGTCAGTGTACACGTCCTTGTAGCGGGCTCCATGTCGCTTACGGGCTGCTCATTTCGACTCGACGGGCTCAGCTCCCCGATGGCACTGACCAGCAATAAGCAAAGAAGTCGAGCGCGATGAAGATGAGGGCCAGGAACAGGACGAGGAAACCCAGAAAAGGATCTGGGGCAAGGATAAGGGGGAGATAGGCAGGAGGTGGGACGCATCGACCCCGAATTGCCCATTCATCGCCGATACAATGGTTTGATAACCCACCCCGCCCAGCACCGCGCGGATCCGCTATCGGAGACATATCGTCGATCGGCGATGTATCGCCGATTCCCGGCCGATGTTATTCCCTCCTACGTCAGTCTCTTCCCGTTCTCCGTTGCCCCTCAAATCACTGAGCGCGTTCCATCATTCGCAAAGGGCCTCTTCGCAACCGCCCGATCACACAAGTCCGCCTCGACGTCATGGATCGAAATTCCCCGCGGCGGACCCAGGCCATTTGCGACTAGCTACTTTGCGAGTAGTGCGGCGCGCTTGCCTATCAGAGGCGGAGCGAGGGGGCCGCGGGGCCGGCGTCGGCGCAACCTCCCCGCGCCCGCGGCCCCGGGCACCGGCGGCGCAGGCGGACCTGGAGGCGAAGCTGGGCGCGTGGGCGGCGGAGAATCGGGGCGGTCGAAATGGGTTCGGAGAGGAGGGGGTGCGATGCCCAGCAGAAGTTCCAGTTCATCAGCACCTGCCAAACTGCCCCAACCCAACCCGAAGGCCTCAATCTGCCTTCCATTTTCAGAGGGGGGTCGGAGAACATTGGAAAAATACATGCGGAACCCGTACCCCCCCCATCCAACCCGAAATTCGGGTCTTCGGGTTGGGTTGGGGTGGTCTGGTAGGTAGTCAGCTCATTTTGAAACAGACTCGCTGTCCGCGCCGCCGCGGACGTTCTTCACCGAAGACATAGACCCGCTTGCCAAACAGCGGCCGCTGTCGGCTTTGGATACCCTCTGCTGTTGGGCATTGTGCCCACGTGCTCCGTACCCACTTTCCGTGCGTCCGAAGGAGAAGCTGGCGCTGGCCGCCGCGGCCAGCCAGCACGAGCAGGCCCCGCGCGCGCGCACGTCGTGCGCGGCTTCATCGCCCTCGGCCTCGTCTGTCGCCGGTGGGAAGGAGGGAGGGGGGATGAGGAGAGGGGGGGAGGAAGAAGAGGGAAGGAAGAAGAGGACGAGAAGGAGGAGGAGGAGGAGGAGGATTGGGAGGAGGGGGACGACGAGAGTAAGGAGTGCGAACATATGGAAGAGACGCAGGGGGATGAGGGAAGGAGAAGAGGTGGAGGACGAGGAGGACGAGGGGCAGGAGGAGGAGGAGGAGGGGAGGAGGAGGAGGAAGGAAAAAATAGGAGGAATAGGAGTGAAGGAGAAGAGGAAGGGGACGAGGGGCAGGAGGGGCAGAAGGAGAAGAGGAGGAGGAGGCGGAGGAGGAGGGAAGTCAGGAAACATGAGCAGGAGTAGGAGGAACGGACGTGCTGCGGCGCACGGCTGGGAGGGAGGGCAGCGCTGGTTGGCGCGCCAGTCAGTCGGACGGGCGGAGGAGGAGGAAAAGGAGGAAGCCCTCGCGGGCTACTACTCTTTGCTGTTTCTAGGTTGCCTCACTTCACACCTGCTGCGCTCACTTGTTCTGTTCATCCTGTGCCCATACGTACTGCCGCATTGACGCTCCAGCTATGATGCGCAAGTCCGTGCAAAGTAAACTGTTGGCCCTCTCCAGAGGGAGGAAAGTGTTTAGACGTTTCCGTTGTTTCTCTGTCATTAACCAGTTGCGGGATGCTCTCCAGCGGTTGCTCCCCTCCGAGAGCGTTCCAGGGGCGCCCGGATCGTCCCGAACAGACGCCGAAGATTCGAATCATGACCCGAAAGCCAAGGGTGTTCGCGGTTCAGTCGGTTCGGCTGCGTCGTGGTCGGTTGCGTTCGGTTCCGTCCTGCCGATTGTCGCATCGCTGCCGTGTCGCTATGCCCTCTTTGGTTACCATGCGGTAGTTTCGTTTGCGGTCGGTTTCGGTTTCGCTGCCGCTTCGGGCGGATTTCGGTTGCTCAGTCGCCGTCGGCGACATAATTAGCAGGAGTGGGTCCTGCACATTCTCCTCGGTGTGGGGTGTGTTGGCATAGGTTTCAGTCGGCGGCGAGCGAGGGGGGGACGTGAGAAGGAGAAGGCCTTCTCAGAAGGCGGCGGGGACATCTGAGAAGGACGGGGACTTCTGAGCTGAGCCTTCCGAGAAGGCCCGCCCTTTCTCATTTCCCCCCTTCGCTCGCCGCCGAGTGCTGGCATGGGTTTCAGCGACATGCTCGACGCTTGCAGGAGCAGGGATGGGAGGAGTATGAGGAAGAGGAGGAGGAGGAGGAGGAGGAGGAGGAGGAGGAGGAGGAGGAGAGGAGAGGAGGAGTGCTCCGGGCGGCCTGGGCGAACATGCGTCCGCCGCCGCCGCCGGAGGAGGGGGTGGGAGGGAGGGAGGCGTAGGAGGAGGAGGAGGAGAGGAGGAGAGGAGGAGGAGGAGGAGGAGGAGGAGGAGGAGGAGAGGAGGGAGAGGAGGAGGGAGGAGGGAGGAGGGAGGGAGGAGGGGGAGGGAGGGAGGGAGGGAGGGGGAGGGGGAGGGAGGGAGGGAGGGAGGGAGGGAGGGAGGGAGGGAGGGAGGAGGGAGGAGGAGGAGGAGGAGGAGGAGGAGGAGGAGGAGGAGGAGGAGGAGGAGGAGGGGCAGGAGCAGAACTAGAACACTACACCGTTTCGTCGCGTTTTGACCCTGTGGCGCTGCATCGTCCGGGGGCGGCGCGCCACACGCACCTCCCCACGCGGGCGCGGCAGCCGCTGTCGCCGCCGTCGCCGCCGTCGGCCGTGCTGCTGCGGGCGTCCCGTCGGTCGTTTGTCGAGGCGCCGTCGCCGTCGCCGTCGCCGCCCGTGGCTGCCTGACTTCCTTTTGCCCGGACCTCGCGCCCCTTCGTGGGCGCGCTCGAGGCCAGCCGAGAATGCGAGAAGAATTTCCTCCGCCGCCTCCCCCTGGACGCAAAAGGCACACCTCCTGGAACGGAAGACGAGGTTTTTGGGAAGGGGGAAGGACGAGCTCGTTAGACCACCTTAGCCCCTTAGCCCAGAGGGCTGGTGAGAATTCGCCTCCCCTTCGACTTCTCATCCCCCGCCACCCTCCCTCCACCGATCCCCCAATCCCCAATCGTCCTCCTCCCTCACCGTACCGTCCTCCCCCCTCACATCATCCTTCGCTTCCCCTCCCTGGCCGCCTGCTGCTTGGGCGGGGCGAGGCTCAATCTACGTTGATACCGCATGCCTCCTCCACGCCTCTACCATTTCTTTCCGGTATTTGGCATACGCTCCCCCTCTTTCTTCAAGGTCACCCGCAGGGGCTCGAGCATAAGCGCGCTTCGCGCGTCACGGTCTGAGCCTGAGCGCCTGCCTGTCTCCAAGAGGGCGAAGGTCATCTCGCATCGCGGGGCGCGATGCACGAAGTTCGGTGATCTGAATTCTCTTTGTGCTAACCCGTCGCCGTCGGGTGCTCGAGGTACGGCTCCACAGATGTTGTCGGACGGGGAGGAAAAATCCGTTCCAGAGCGTTCCGGGACGCTATGAGAAGGCCGCGGCGCCCGAGACCATCCTCCGGAGTCGCTGGCTCTCAGAGATCCTCGGTGTATTATCACACGATGCTCTCCTTGTCCTGGCTTCGTCTTCTGATGAGCCTCCTCGCCTCCTCCGTCCCCCTGCCGGGGGGCACGGAAAGAATGGTTACGATGCCCAACAGCAGTTTCTGTCATTTTGAACAGGATTCGCTGTCCACGCCGCCGCGGCCTGTGTCCATTCGAGACAGAAGGCCGCCTGCCCAACAGCGGCCGCTGCTGGTTTGGGACAACATTTGTTGTTGGGCATTGTATCCACTGTTTCCGTACCCAGTTCGGGCGTCCAAAGGTGAGGCTGCCGCGCAGCGTCCCATTGGGCCACTTCTCCCGCGCGCACCTCGGCGGCCCCCTGCCGGCCAGACGTCTGCCCAGACGTCTGGGCCGGCTCCGTGGGGTCGCCTGGCCGGACCGCCGCCGCCGGGCCGGCGGAGGGCTTAAGCCTGCTGTCTCTGGCTTTCGGGAGCCCTCGCTGGGCTCCTGACGTCAGCAGAGCAGTTCCGGGTGAGAAAAAATCAAGAGGTGGCGAGGCGTCGTGGCTCGCCCATAGCCCCACCAAACAATGTCCTACGATTCCTTTGTGTGGTTTCCTCGAAGTGTTCTCAGAGCATCTCTGGCGGAGTCTGTCTTGTTTTATCACATCGGGCTTATGTCCTAAGTACATTGCTTCCTGTTCTTAGAACATGTTTGGGTTCTAAGAACACTTCGTGGTAGGACCTTAGGAATGCCGGGACGGTCGGCCCCTGCTCAAGAGAAGCTCGTGTCAAGGAGTGGGGCAGGGTGCGGTGCGATCCGATCGATCCGCCTCGAGATTGAATCGGGCCGCCCCGATGCGAGTCGATCCCGAGGTTCCGACGACCCGATGCTGGCCGATGTAAGCATGGCGCCGTTGTGCGTCCCGGCGCAGCCGATCGGATTCGATTTCGACTCTGGTGCCGATGCGATGCACATCCCGGTTCTATCCGATTTGCCGATCCTATCGGCTCACGCCACATCCGCCGACCCCCTGAGCGTCCCGGGGATGCCGTGTTGCTGTCCTGGGGCGTGTTTGTGTTGTCTTGTATCTTTGGGTGGGCGGGCTCGAGGCTCTTCGGGGCCATCCCCGAGCGAGTCTGGGGGCGGGGCCGTTCACGGGACGAATCTTACACGTCTGGAGGCCCCGAATGGGATTGGCGGATACGGGTTGCATCAGATGTGTCCAGAAACGCGACAAGGCAGAGATCCGTGGCGGTGATGATGGTGATCCGTGGTGGTGGTGATGATGATGGCGGTGGTCATGGTGCGGGTGATGGCGATGATGATGTTGGTGGTGATGGTTTTGATGATGAGACGCGGAGATGGTGACATGGTACCAAACAGGAGAAAGCGGAGGAGGAGGAGGAGGAGGAGGAGGAGGAAGAGGAGGGGGAGGATGGTGGAGAGGCGGAGGAGGGTCATCGGAGGAGGAGGAGAAGGAGAAGTGACGATTTGGGGAAAATTCCTGTCAACACCCGCGCCCATAAACGGCATGCGGCGGTCCAAAAATTGGACGAGTCGTTGTCGAAGGGGGCGCGGCGCATCCCGCCACCTTGCGCGGTATACAGGTAGGCGGCCACACGGATGGTGAAGAAGATCTCGTGCGAGGCCGGACGGGGTCGTTTTACATGTTGTTTTGGGACGTTTTGGGGA